>JARYGA010017727.1:0-62591 GCA_030545235.1 Helianthus tuberosus | reverse complement strand
AAAGCCCAGTTATAATGTTATACGTTAGCCCAAACCAGTTATAATGTTATATGTTAGCCCAAAATCGAAGGATCAAACGTCACGCCACTAAAGGATACCAAACGTCGACTCAGACTGAACTTCTGTTGTGCTGTAGCTGTGGCCTGTGAACGACGAAGACTGAGGCAGAAGAAGTGCTGAACTGTTGATCATCCATTCATCCGCAAACGGCAAATCGCTGATCAGTTGAATCAAACATCCATTCATTCATCCGCAAACTGAGTTTATCAATTCATCCGCAAACTGAAGATCCATTCATCCGCAAACTGAGTTGATCATCCGCAAATCGCTGATCATCCGCAAATCTTACACACACACATTGTGAGTATTCTTTATTTCTTTTCTTCTTGAGTTCTTGAATTGTTTGATTAGTTGTATTCTTGGTAATTTTGTATGTTTATGCTTTTCTAATTTTCATTGTTAAACTAGGGATTGTTGTTCAATCTTGAATTATTTGAAGTGATGACGAAACCACAATCTAAAAAACAATCTTTTATTGGGAACTTTTCAAAAGAAAATACGAAGAAATTAATGAAAATCGGGTTAGTGATGATGATACAATTCCGAATGAAACAACTCCTCTGAATGTTGATAATGATAATATCCAAGCAAATAATGACGTTGATGCAAGTCCGAATGTTGATAATGATAACCCTACAACTTCAATTCCAACAACACGAGGTATTATTGACTTGAGTGATCTTCCTTCGGATCCATATGATAGGTCACCTATTGCTAGTGTCACAACCCGATATTTCCACGTATTACCGGTGGGCCCGGTGGGGAGTATCGTGACGTAGTTGATATCATCATAGTCAATATTCACAGTTCATTGCACAGCGGAAGTCTAAAAGTAATAATTATTACAAACTGAATGAAAGTATCATAAGTATTAGAAACGGAATGTAAAGGATCCATAGGCGGATCAAAGATAAAAAGGATCATTGTTCAACAGATTTTAACATCTAAGCTTGCAAGACTCTTTATTGATGCTAGGAGTAGCCAGCCTATTACGTGTAGTACCTGCACTCAACCTTTTTGAAAATACGTCAGTTTACACTGGTAAATACAATTAACTGACTCTTTTGAAAAAGGTTTATAAAAATTGATTTAAATGCACAAGGCACAAATGTTCTTTTATAACTTGGGATATTTATTTGAATATAAACTTGTAAAAGAATTACATGTTTGTTATACGTTCAGTAGCCCGGGCTGAATACCAGGTTAAAGATTAATAGACACACCACATGATATAGTCACGTGGCGATTTATTCTCGAACAGGCGGTTATATCTTTTTATATATGCACCGGCAGGTGTATGCCTACACCCCGTGCTTAGGTCGTGGCCATTTCAATGAATGATGCCAAGGATATCCGGGACATGGTCATTAACCACCCAAAGGCTTTAAGCAAACAAAACATTTTAAACGGGTTATTTCAATGATTTAACCTCCATACGATTAAATATTCAATACCCGACCAAGCGGTATTTTATATACCGTACCCCAAGCCCGTATAAGGGAAAATAAGTTAAAAGTATTTACCTGAGCAAATTATATAAATTTATCCCAGCCGTATAACCACAAGCAAGTGCAAGTATCTTTTACTGGTCTCCTAAATCTGGAACGAAGGTTTTAATAACCTATTAGATTCCTAACGGGTCTTATTTAAGTCTTAACTTAGACCGGTTAGTTTTAAAGGAAGATATACGGTGCAAAACGCATGATTAAGCGAAGACCGGATTAGAATGTGATTTAGACCGAAAAGTTTGAAGACTTGTATAATATGGGTAAACTAAACACATTCTGGATTTTGAGATAAAAATGATAAGGTTTGACCCGTTTCGGTCAATTTATGCAAACTAGTCACATAAACCGAACCGAACGCGAAAAATGCATAACGGGAAACCAAAAGAGTCATGTACAGGTTTCCTAAGTTAATATGCTTAAAATATGTTATGATATCAGTATGATATCTTCCATTATGCCCAAAACGGATTTAAAGTCAAATTAAGCCCCGTATGGGTATTTTGGTCATTTTAAAGGTTATAAAAGAGATTAAATATTAATCTGAGGTTCAGGTCTGAAATGATCAGTAAAAATAATTATTTTTATAAGTCATAACAGTAGGGTATTGCATATATGTGAAATTTATCATTTATAACCAAACTATGCACCGTAGGGGCATTTTGGTAATTTCACATAAGCTTTAAATGCCAAATTTGGAAATCTGAGTTTAAAACTTTTGCTTACTGCTAAAATATAAAATTTTACTTTAAACATCAGTAGGTATCAAGTCTTATATGCCAAAAATGGTTTTAACCCATACTACGCGTTTAAACGCGTAAAAAGTCGTTTTTAAGCGATTTTCGGGTTATAATAGAAAATCTGAGTTTTTGATTAGTTTATAAAGTTAAAAATATTTTATTTATCATATAAAATCAGTAGGAAAAAGTTTGGTATCAAAAAGTTATGTAAAACTCATTTTATTAGTAAAAAGGGTATAACCGGTAATTACCGAATCAAAGCAAGAACCCTATGCTATGATCAGTTTAAAAATAAATAAAAATCTTCAAAAATCCCAAAATATTATATTACATCAGTGGGTAAAAGGTTTGGTGTAAAAATTTGGGTTTAGATAGGTTTTATGCTAATTATACCGTTTAATTAATAAAAAGCTTTCAAATTACGCTATTGAGCATAACTCATAATTTAGACCTCAAACTGATGTCAAATTTTTAGGACATGTTTATAAATCAGTAACAAAGGTTTTTGTCCTCTCATATTTTCAAAAATCTCGTTTTAAGGTCAAAAGGGCATTATGGTCAATATTTAAGCATTTAACGGAAACATGCAAATGAATCGGATAATTAAGGACCCATGTTGTATAATCTCAGAGGGTTATACTAACATGTAATAGGGTCCTAAAGGAACCTTAAGGCATATCCAAAACAATCTAATTCGGGTCAGAACTGAAAGTCAAAGCAAAAGTCAACTTTTGCGACTTTCGGTTGCGAACCGGGTCCAAACTCAGAAGTGTCGGGTCGAACATGTCTAAACATGTTCTTACATTAATTTCTAAGTTATTTCAATGTTAAAACAGGTTCCATAGCTTCTACATTGCTAATTATGAATTTATTTGAAAAATAGCTTTCTGTTGACTTTTTATAATTAAGTTTGACCCGACATTTGACCAAGTTAGGGTGATAATCAGTAGGTGCCCTCTTAGGGGTTTATTACCTACATAATTACCAACTTATAACTACTTTTAATTTGACTAATTACTGGACCATTAGTGATTAATCACTAAGTCAAACTTTAATTACGATAAGTTTGACTTTTCGGTTTTTAAGCTAATTAAAAGGATTAAGCAGGGATTAAAACTCTTACTTAAGGTCCTTGCTATCTTTTCTACACTTCTCAATCTTCTCCTAAGTCCGGCTACCTCCAGAGATGAGTGCTTGAGTTGTTGCAAATGAATGAGCACTTGAACAATTGAACTTATGGCCTTTATATAGGATTTCTAGAGCTCCAAGATCATTCCATATGTACCTAGGAGGTAATTCAGATGATCCCAAGTGTCCCTAGGCCAGTATAAACCATCAAACAAGCCCCTAGAATCGAAAACCAGGCTTTAAAGTCGGTGTAACCTGCTGTGACAGGCAACTGTCCAAGAAAACTGCATATGCAGGTTTTACGCGGCCCGCGTAAAGTCAGGGTGAGGGTCTACGCGGCCCGCCTGAAAGTCAGATCCGGTCACCAAGTTTCAATAATTGCAATTCAGGTCCCTGGTCCTTCTAAACTTGATTTTAACTTGTTTTTATTGCATCTTTAACCCTCAAACTTGACTTTTAAGGACTCCAAGTCATAAACAAACTTTGTTAAGTCCCCGGTTAGCTATACAATCACCGAATAAGTCCTGAATTTCAACTTTGACGCTTTTAACCCCTTATTTACGAATGTTAGCATATCTTTCTCATATGATATCGAAACCTTGTGAAATTTTTATCACTTATACTCGTGAGCATAATTAATCGTTACAAAGCTTCGGGTTCGTTAAAAGGTCACTCAGAGGTATAATTAAACATGTTGACACATTTAACCCTTGCGGCTTGTAAACTTTCATTTTCTTCCACAAATGGCTTCATATGATTCATAATTCATTCGTTTAAGGGTATAAACATCGTGTAGGGTTGTTGAAAGGCATAATTATCCAATGTTGCCACTTGGAACCTTTTTACACATATACTTTCTCTGTTTGTCAACTTTAGTCCCTCATACTTAATCCATTACACGTTTAAAGCTCATGACACGTGTCTTCATTATATTGGTCGTGATTTTACGAGGTGTTACATCCTCACCCCCTTAAAAGAAATCTCGACCTGGAGATTTACTGAAATAAATGAGGGTACTTCTGTTTCATTGTGGACTCAACCTCCCATGTGTATTCGGGACCTCTGCGGGCATCCCATTTAACCTTTACAATTGGTACGTGCTTCTTTCGAAGCTTCTTAACCTGTCGATCCTCGATCGACAAAGGTTTTTCGAAAAACTTTAAGCTCTCATCAATATGCACATCTTTATGTGACATGACTAGCGATTTGTCAGCTAGACATTTCTTCAAGTAACAGATGTGGAACACATTATGAATCCCACTGAGCTCTTCAGGCAGGTTTAATTTGTAAGCCACTGTTCCAACACATTCGATAATCTAGAATGGTCCTATGTATCTTGGGCTTAACTTGCCTTTCTTACCAAATCGCATTACTCCTTTCCATGGTGATACCTTAAGTAACCCCTTGTCACCTATCTCGAACTTTAGAGGTTTACGCCTTTTATCAGCGTAACTCTTCTGCCTATCCCTGGCAGCTTTAAGACGATCTCGTATTTGCACAATCTTATCTGTCGTCTCCAGGACTATATCAGGTCCTGTTAGTTGGACATCTCCAACTTCTGCCCAACAAACGGGCGTCCTGCACTTTCTTCCATACAAAGCTTCGAAAGGTGCAGCTTGAATACTGGAATGATAGCAATTATTATACCAGAATTCTATCAATGTAAGATGATCATCCCAACTTCCACCTAAATCAATAACACAGGCTCTTAACATGTCCTCTAGCGTTTGTATTGTACGTTCACTTTGACCATCCGTCTGAGGATGATAAGCAGTGCTGAAGTTTAATCGAGTGCCTAGGGATTGCTGAAAACTTTTCCAGAAATGTGATGTATATCTTGTATCCCTATCCGAGATGATAGACACTGGCACTCCGCGAAGAGATACAATCTCGTCCACGTATAGCTGAGCTAACTTATCTGAGCTATGTGTTTCCTTTATAGGTAGGAAGTGGGCTGACTTAGTTAATCTATCCACTATAACCCAAATTGTCATACCCCAACCGATGGTGGAAACATCGGGGTGCGGCACTGAGCGAAACAGATTGTCCAGAAGTTTCCATAACAATTATAATTACCAATTATTTAAAGCATCACGTCCCATACCATGACATAAGAAGTAACATAATTATTACAGATAAATCTGCTCAAGCAGTTCTATTCCGATAACTCAGATTTACAAAATAGATAAATGTTTATTGGTTCCTAGGACCCTCTTTCCCTAGCTTCAATTTCATCACCTAGCAAACAAGACGTCCTAGGTCTTTCCTAGCCTCGATTTCACAGCAAGCTAAGCGTAAGTACAACTTAAACATCTGTCACATACGTTAAAGTAAAAGTCAATACACATAGTGTAAAGGTGAGCATACAAGTTTGATAGATATAATAAAGTTCGAATTCGTTTACGCATAACCAGCACGTACGCATAGTGAAATGAAGCACGTTAGTTATCGACATAGATCTATCGATACCAATGACTGCGGGTTGACTGCCCGAGGCAGTTCGCAATACATGATTGCCACCGTAATCCATGCAAGTAATTGTCCTTAATAACCCCTGCGAACAGGTGCTGAGTCCAAACTATAGTACTATCGTTGCTAAGGCAGGTAGACAGCATTCCGTGTGTAAACATAACAAACAAGCATTCATTAAGCCACGTATAACATGCAGTAACGGTTAGCGTTTAAATAGTATTGAGTAGTGTGTTCGATGTGATTTGAATATTCGTAACGTATGTAACACCTAAAAGTGTATAAAACAAAAAGGGTTCGAGTATACTCACAGCGATTGGTGGATTGAAGGGAGCGCTAGAGAGTAGGGTTAGCCTGAACAGGTCGATAGGATAACGATAAGCGACGCGTAAAACGATGCAAGGTACAAGTGAGTCGGACAGCAGTTCGATCGGATGGTAATCCGATCGGACGGCCTGTCGTGCGAGTGGTAATCCATTAGGACGGTCATCCGGTCGGATGACTATACGAGTGGATTGTTTCTTTCCTTGGGAAGGATGTGTTTGTGTATGATGGCTTGACTTTTGAAGTTTTCGTTGCAGCATTTTGAAAACATAGAAGTATCTCTACCTCTCAGGTCGGTCGATCGGACGGTCGTTCGATCGGACGGTCGTTCGATCGGACGGCAACCCGATTGGTTGGACACTTTAGTGAGAACAAATTCGCAGCAGGTTGTCACTCGATCGGACGATGGTTCGATCGGGTGGCATCCCTTGTGCATTGAACATGTTGAAAATTGTTTTAAGTGTTGAAGTCTGATCATTACATGGTCAAGTTGCAGCCCGTTCGGATGGTAATCCGATCGGCCAGCACTTACTTCAATGTTTATCCTTCGAGGTTTTGAAAACAACAGTTAAGTGTGGGACCAAGGTGTGGATCGAACGGGTGACAACCCATTCGGAAGCCAGTCCGGTTGGATGGTAGTCCGATCGGACGGCATTCCGCCCTGGTCGTTCCGTTTGTCTTACACTTGGTTGGTTTGATTGTTTGTCGTTTTATCGAGACGTTTTGATGACGTGTTAAGCAACAGAAACCTCGTCAATACTTGGTACTCCTGATCGGACAGGAATCACCTGAGTCCGGTCAGTTAACGGTTCGAGACGGTGTTCTACGTTTAACCCGAAATCGGTAGTCTCGTGGGTAGAATCTAGATCTTGAGCCAACACAACCACAAGGATGAGTAGTAAGTCGGCACAAGCTCCGATTCCTTCGGTTTTGAATGTATTGAGTGTAAAAGAGTTGGAAGAAAGTTGGAAGAAAGTTGGAAAACCATCTTTCAATCCTTTTTCTTGTGAATATGTTTAGATCTATGAAAGATCCTTGTTTATTTATGTGGAAATCGGTTAGATCTAAGTTATTCTTGGTGGATTGAGTCCAAAACATGAAGTTCTTCAAGAACACATGATGACGTCATCCTAGAACACCTTGAATCTTGATGATTTCACGGTTAAAAGTTAAGATCTAAAAGATTGAAAGGTGTAGGAGTGCGTGTAGATTAAGGAAGTACAAGAATTAGGATGAGATCTTACCGGAATTGAGAGAAATCGGAGAGAAAGCAAGGTTAGAGCGCTGGTCGGACGTCAGTTGCCAAAAGTAGAAAGTTTGAAAGTGACAAGGGGTATTTATAGGGTTACCCAAAGTGGAAAGGGGAGAATAGGTTAGTCGCTCGGGTGGCAACTCGCCCGGATGGCAGTTCGGCCGGGTGGCTACCCGGTCGGGTGGCTGTTCGGTCCGCTGGCACCTGGTTCGAGTGCTTGGCGCGAAGAGTTTTGCCGTTTCGATTTGCGAGTAGCGCGTTGCGATGCGATTTGAGCAAGTGATGCGATAGAGTTGCTTATCAAATTACTTTTAATCCCAACTACTATATCTAACTTACAAGCATCCTACTTTTCCTGCGTTTAGCGTTTGCGATTCGATTGCGATTGAGTTTCGATTGCGTTTCGATTGATTACCACCACATACATAAATAAACATGCACAGGTAACACATAAGGCACACACACACGTATAACAATAGCGAAAATGCGTATTTCGAGTTGCGATTCGCATTACCATTTGATGTCGATTCGATTAACATAGTTTGAGTATCGTTTAGTTAACTTTATCGCATTGTTACTTCCTATAGTTCACAGTCGCAAGTTGATTAAATAGCGAATAACACACGTCGATTACTGCGATTATTGACAATTACTCTACATAATACAGCTAAAATAAACATATAAAAGAAATTCACTATAAGTCAAGTCGCGCGATCGGTCGTTGACTTTGACCTTGACTTCAGAAACATGGGGTGTTACAGCCTTCCCTTGTTGAGGGAATTTCGTCCCGAAATTAGGCTGAAGCCGTAACAAACAACTGCGGATACTTCGCCTTCATGTCACTTTCGAGTTCCCAAGTGAACTCTGCGCCTCGTTTGCCTTCCCATCAGACTTTCACAATAGGAATGCGCGAGCGTCTGAGCTGCTTGGTTTGGCGATCCATGATTTCGACAGGTTTCTCCACAAAGTGTAGTGTTTCGTTTACTTGGAGGTCATCGAGGGGTACAATTAAATCATGCTCAGCCAGGCACTTTCGGAGGTTTGACACATGGAAAGTCGGGTGGACATTACTAAGTTCCTCCGGTAGTTCGAGTCTGTAGGCGACTTTTCCGATCCTTTCCAGAATCTTAAAAGGTCCAACATATCGAGGCGCTAGTTTCCCTTTCTTGCCGAATCTGACCACACCCTTCCAAGGTGATACCTTTAGGAGTACGTAGTCGCCAACATCAAATTCAAGGGGCTTGCGTCGTCTATCGGCGTAACTTTTCTGTCGACTTCGAGCTTTCAACAAGTTGTCTCGGATTTGGAGGACTTTGTCAGTCGTTTCTTGCAATAGCTCAGGACCGGTTAGTTGCGAATGACCGATCTCGTGCCATACAATAGGCGATCGACATCTTCTTCCGTATAAAGCCTCAAATGATGCCATTTGTATGCTGGAATGATAACTGTTGTTATACGAGAACTCGACTAATGGCAGGTAAGCATCCCAATTACCACTGAAATCTATGACACACGAACGGAGCATGTCTTCAAGTGTACGGATCGTTCTTTCAATCTGACCGTCGGTTTGAGGGTGGAATGCGGTACTTAGATTAAGCGTTGTACCGAGAGCCGCTTGAAACGTTTCCCACAGTCGCGAGATAAACCGAGCATCACGGTCAGAGATGATGTCGCGAGGCGTCCCATGATTACAAATGATCTCATTGGTGTAGATTCGGGCTCATCGTTCTACCTTGTAGTCTTCCCGTATTGGCAAAAAGTGAGCAGATTTGGTCAAACGGTCAACAACAACCCAGATACTGTCGTGACTTGATGACGTGTGCAGAAGCTTTGTTATGAAGTCCATAGCTATACTCTCCCACTTCCACATAGGGATCGGCGGTTGTTCGAGTAAGCCAGAGGGTCTTTGGTGTTCAGCCTTGACCCTTGAGCAAGTCAGGCACTTCCCAACGTAGAGAGCAATATCCCTTTTCATGCCCGACCACCAGTACTTGTAGCGAAGATCCTGGTACATTTTGTCGGCACCGGGATGAATAGAATACCGGGATTTATGGGCTTCGTCCATCAATATCTTTCACAAATTGGTCCGTTTAGGGATCCAAATTCGATCCAGATAATGGAATATCCCATTCGGCTTATTCACAAGCTGGGCTCCATCGTGATAGATTCGTTCCTTCTTCAGAGTGCGTTCATTAAAACAAGCATGCTGGGCTTCGCGGATGAGAGTTTCGAGGTCGTATTGGGCTTGGATATTACGAATGCTGAGCAAATAGCTCCGTCTGCTGAGAGCGTCAGCAACGACATTTGCTTTGCCTGGGTGATAACGAATCTCACAGTCGTAATCGTTGAGAAGTTCTACCCATCGGCGTTGACGCATATTAAGTTCTTTCTGATCAAAGATGTGTTGTAGGCTCCTATGATCGGTGAAGATCGTACACTTGGTACCATACAGGTAGTGTCGCCAGATCTTTAATGCAAAAACAACTGCGCCTAGCTCGAGGTCATGGGTTGTATAGTTCTTCTCGTGGATTTTGAGCTGACGAGATGCGTAAGCAATGACCTTCTCTCGTTGCATGAGGACACAGCCAAGACCAAGGTTGGAAGCATCACAATAGATAATGAAGTCGTCGTTCCCGTCGGGTAATGTAAGAACAGGAGCATTGCAAAACATATGCTTGAGGGTTTGGAAAGCAGACTCATGTTCAGTTCCCCAAAAAAAATGCTTGTCTTTATGCGTAAGAGCGGTAAGCGGCACAACGATCTTTGAGAATCCTTCGATAAATCATCGATAATAGCCCGCTAGTCCGAGAAAAGAACGGACATCAGACGGGTTCTTAGGTGTAATCCAACTCTTAACGGATTCAATCTTCGGGGGATCGACGTGAATACCTTGACTATTTACAATGTGACCCAGAAACTGAACTTCCCCCAGCCAAAATTCACACTTGGAGAACTTGGCATAGAGTCGATTCCCCTGGAGTAGCTCGAGAACCAAACGTAGATGCTGCGCGTGTTCGGTCTTCGACTTGGAATAGATCAGGACATCATCGATGAACACGATGACGAAACGGTCGAGATATGGTTTACACACGCGATTCATCAGGTCCATGAAAACCGCGGGTGCGTTGGTTAGACCGAAAGGCATGACAACGAATTCATAATGGCCGTAACGGGTGTGAAACGCGGTTTTGGGTATATCCTCCTCTTGAATGCGTAGTTGGTGGTAGCCTGAGCGTAGATCGATCTTCGAGAAGCATGTAGCACCTTGTAGCTGATCAAACAAATCATCAATGTGAGGCAGAGGGTAGCGATTCTTGATTGTCAACTTATTCAATTCCCAATAATCGATGCACATCCGGAACGACCCATCCTTCTTTTTGACGAAAAGGAGTGGTGCGCCCCAAGGAGAGGTGCTCGGGCGAATGAAGCCTTTCTCAAGTAATTCCTGAAGCTGACTCTAGAGTTCACGCATCTCAGACGGTGCGAGTCGGTAAGGAGCTTTGGCAATAGGATTTGCTCCAGGAATGAGGTCGATGCAAAAGTCAATATCACGACTTGGCGGTAGTCTGGGGAGATCCTCAGGAAAAACGTTAGGAAATTCTCGAACCACTGGGACGTCATTTACACCAGGTCTTCCTTTCTTTTCCTTCTCCGCTGCTACAATGTTAGCCAAGAAATCTCTGTATTCCTTGCGGAGATACTTGCTAGCTTGGACACATGACATGAGTTTGAGGCCTTTCGAAGCAGTTTCACCATAGACACACAATAAATCACCATTCGCGAGCGAGTATCGAATCATCTTTTTGAAGCACATAACTTCAGCATGGTTTTCGCGAAGAAAGTCCATGCCTACTATGATGTCAAAACTTCCGAGTTGCATCGGAATAAGGTCGATTGGGAAGATGTGATTGTTGAGCTCAAGAGTACAATCACGAAGAACAAAATTAACGGCGACAGTTCTTCCGGTAGCGACTTCGACATCGAATGTCGAGGGGAGATGGGCGCGCTTACGATTAAGGAGCTTTTCGAAATCAAACGATACAAAACAGTTATCGGCACCAGTATCAAACAGACATGAAGCATAAATACCATTCACGAGGAACGTACCATTGACCACGTTGTTGTCAGCCTGGGCTTGGCGCACGTTGAGGTTGAAAGTTCGAGCACGTGCTGCTTGTTGCTATTGCTGCTGCTGTTATTGTTACTGAGGCTGTTGCTGCTGGGGCTCTTGTTTCACAACCATGTTCGGGCACATGTTAGCGAAATGGTTAGGATCGCCACATGCGAAGCAGCCTCTGGCGTTGACCGCGGGTGCCTGAGGAGCTTGTTGACCCTGATGGGCGGTGAGAAGAGCTTGATGAGCAGGAGCTTGTCGAGTACGGCAGTTGGTAGTGAAATGGCCATACATATTGCAATGAGCACAAAACGGCAAGCGATGCTATTCGGGTGGTGGTAGGTACAAGTAGGGCAAGGCGGGTGTGGCCCAGTATATGCACGCTTAGCAAGAGGTGCATTTGCCACAGGCGCCGCTACTTGACGCTGTTGTTGTTGAGCTGGTACAGCTTGAATCGGTGCAGCAGTGATCGCACAGTTCTTGTTGCTAGAGTTGTTTTTTCTCTTGTTCTTCCTCTTGTTGCTCGATGAGGTGGTGGTTTCAGCAGTTGGTACGGCAGTGGTAGCTTGATGCAGGTTCCTTGAAGCCTTATCCCAGAAACCATCCTTGACCCGCTTGTCGTTGATTTCAGCGGCCAGTAGGTAAGTCTCTTCGATCGTTGTTGTCTTGGCCGCTTGCACAAAATCTGCAACACAGTCGGGCAAAGCTCGGATGTACTTCTTGATTGTGATTTCAGGAGTCTTGACCTGATCGGGACAGATAATACTGAGTTGCTTGAAGCGAGCAGTGAGAGCAGCGTTTTCACCATCCTTCTGCTTTATGTGCCAGAATTCATCTTCTAACTTTTGGCGCTCATGTGGAGGGTAAAATTCTTCCAGCATGACTTCCTTGAGCTCGTCCCATGACAGACCGTAGGCTGCATCATTCCCACGTTTATTCCTCTCGGCCGTCCACCAGTCTAAAGCGCGAGACTGGAAGACGCCAGTCGCGTTGAGAGTGCGGAGATCATTGGGGCAACCGCTCTGTCGTAGTGTGACCTCAACGGAATCAAACCATTGAAACAAAGCCGTAGGGCCTTCTTCTCCAGTGAATTCCTTCGGCCCACACGACTTGAACTGCTTGAAACTGAAGGCAGCTTTGGGTGTAGCTTTAGGAGCTTCGGTTCTGGACTCTTTAGACGATTTGCTCACATTCTCGTATACTTCACCCACGGCTTTTGCTACTTGCTTAACGATGATAGCAGCAAGACGTTTGTCTCTTTGCTCTTGGCGAGTGAGTCGTGGGTGACGGGGTCCAGATGATGGTCCAGTTGACATTGTCTGCAACAGACATCGTCATAGGTCTCAGACACGTCATAATCGAATCTCACCTCACACGTCTAGTACCACTAAAGCTCAGGAACATAGTCACATAATCATATTGGCACATAATCATAGATTTTCATCAGCACAGAGGCACATAAACTGTCACACCCCAACCGATGGCGGAAACATCGGGGCATGGCACTGAGTGAAACAAATTGTCCAGAAGTTTCCATAACAATTATCATTACCAATCAATTTAAAGCAACATGTCCCATACCATGTCTCAAAAGGTAAACAAATTATTACAGACAAAATCTAGGCAAATAGTTCTATTCCGACAACTCAGATTTTTCAAGTAGCCCAATTGTTTATCTGCTTCTAGAGACCCATGATTTCATTTGTATAGACAACTATTTGTTGGCCTCTAGAGCCTTATTCTAGCATCGATTTCCTAGCAGATAAGTATCCTAAGCACCTGTCACATAAGTTAAAATAAAGTCAATACACATAGTGTAAAGGTGAGCATACAAGTTTGATAATAACATATAGAGTTCGAAAGCGTTACGCATAACCAGCACGTACACAGAGAGAAATGAGGCATGTAAGTTATCGACATGAACCTATCGATACCAATGACTGCGGGTTGACTGCCCGAGGCAGTTCGCAATACATGATTACCACCGTAATCCATGCAAGTAATTATCCTTAACAACCCCCGCGTGAACGGGTGCTGAGTCCAAACTATAGTACTATCATTGCTAAGGCAGGTAGACAACATTCCATGTGTAAACATAACAAACAAGCATTCTTTAAGCCACGTATAACATGCGGTAACGGTTAGCGTTTAATTAGTATTGAGTAGTGTGTTCGATGTGATTTTAGAACAAGTAATGTATGTAACACCCAAAAGTGCATAAAGAAAAAGGGATCGAGTATACTCACAGCGATGGATGGATTGAAGAGAGCGCTAGAGTGTAGGGTTAGCCTGAATAGTACGATAGCATAACGATAAGTAACGCGTACAACGATACAAAGTGTAAGTGGGTCGGACAGCAGTTCGATCGGATGGTGGTCCGATCGGATGGCCTATCGTGCGAGTGACAATCCATTAGGACGGTTGTCCGGTCGGACGGTAGTCCGGTCGGATGATTGTTCGAGTGGATTGTTTCTTCCTTTGAGAAGGATGTGTTTGTGTATGATGGCTTGACTTTTGAAGTTTTTGTTGTAGTATTTTGAAAACATTGAAGTGTCTCTACCTTTCAGGTCGGTCGATCGGACAGTCGTTCGATCGGACGGCAACCCGTTCGGTTGGCACTTCAGTGAGAACAAGTTCACAGTAAGGTGTCACTCGATCAGACGGTTGTTCGTTCGGGTGGCATTCCTTGTGCATTGAACATGTTGAAAATTGTTTAAGTGTTAAGGTTAAACGTCTCATGATTCGGATGGCAGTTCGATCGGTTGGTAGTCCGATCGGACAACAATTCGTTCAACATTCAACTTCAAGTGTTGGCAAAATGGTTGTGTGGGACCAAGGTGCAAGTCGTTCGGTTGGCAAGTCGTTCAGTTGGGCTGTCAGTTCGGACAGCAGTCCATTCGGACGGCACTCCGTCCTGGTTGACCTATTCGTCTTACACTTGGTTGTTTTGATAGTTTGTCATTTTATCGAGATATTTTGATAATGTGTTAAACAACAGAAACCTCGTCAATACTTGATGCTCCTGATCGGACAGGAATCACCCAAACCCGATCAGTGGACGGTTCGAGACGGCGTTCCGTGTTTAACCCAGAATCGATAATCTCGCGGATTGAATACGGATCTTGAACCAACACAACCACAATAATGAGTAGTGAGCCGGCACAAGTCCCGATTCTATCGGTTTTAAGTGCATTGAGTGTAAAAGAGTTGAAAGAAAGTTGAAAACCATCTTTCAATCCTTTTTCTTGTGAATATGTTTAGATCTATGAAAGATCTTTGTTAGTTTATGTGGAAATCGGTTAGATCTAAGTTGTTCTTGGTGGATCGAGGCCAAGACATGAAGTTCTTCAAGAACTCATGATGACGTCATCCTAGAACACCTTGAATCTTGATGATTTCATGGTTAAAAGTTAAGATTCAAAAGATAGAAAGGTGTAGGAGTGCGTGTAGATTAAGAAAGTACAAGATTTAGGACGAGATCTTACCGGGATTGAGAGAAATCGAAGAAAAGGTGAGGAGCACGAGCTGGTCGGTCAGAGAGTTTCCAAAAGTAGAAAGAATGAAAGTGACAGGGGTATTTATAGAGTTACCCAAAGAGGAAAGTGCTGGCCGATCGGCCAGGCAGCTCGATCGGTCAGCCTGTCCGATCGGACGGCAGTCCGAACGGTCGGCTGGTTGCCTGATCGATCGGTCGCCTGATTCGAGTGTTTGGTGTGACGAGTTTTGCTGTTTCGATTGCGATTGCGAGCGTTGCGATGCGATAGATTTTCCTAGTCAAATTACTTTTAATCCCAACTACTCATATCTTGCACTATCTCTTCTCCACTAATTATCATACCATTTCGATTGCGATTGAGTTTCGATTGATTACCACACATAACATAATTTAAACATGCACAAGTAACACATAAGGCACACACACACGTATAACAATATTCAAAATGCGTAATTCGAGTTGCGAGTTTGATTGTGATTCGATGTCGATTCGTTTAGTCAACTTTATCGCATTGTTACTTCCTATAGTTCACAGTCGTAAGTCGATTAAATAGCGATTAACACACGTCGATTATTGTGATTATTGACACTTACTCCACATAATACAACACATAAAAGAAATTCACTACTTGTCAAGTCGCGCGATCGGTCGTTGACTTTGACCTTGCCTTTGACTTTGACTTTCGAAACACGGGGTGTTACATAAACACATAAGCACTTAGGGCACAGAAGCACATATGTCTGTAATCACAGGGCGTAGTCAGAATATAGAAACTAATCATCCAAAGTCTGCGAGTGTTCGAGTATAGCGTCCGCGAGTAGTATTGTATAATCGAATAATATAGCAAACAGCATAGCGTACGGTGGTTCCTCGTGGTAGTAGCGATTTGTTAACGGTCGTGTAGTGTGTTGTGTGATGAGCGGAGCAAGAAGCGTTAGATCAAAACCAATGATTATCTCAAAATGCTAACAAATAAGCATAAAACCAAATAAAACACATAAAAATCCACACAAAATGACAAATTTCAGCGATTGCGAGCTTCAAATCGAATATGGATTGTCTTAGGCTGATAGACATCGACTACCCAAAGTGGTTCAACTATTCACAAGGACTTTCTGAGCACACTTTGAACTTTGGGACTGTGCCTTTGCCTCGATTCTTGGGCGAACGACACGTATCCTTTCAGTTTCGGTGTGTCGTCAAGTCGTTGGAGTCCGTCGAGACTTTGGTGAGAGTTTTGTAAAACCAAATAGAGATCGGAACAAGTCGTCAAGGTTAGGGTTTCACCTCTGTCTTAACAACTTTGTTCCTGTTTTGATAAAATAAAAGAGAATTATGCGTCAAAGTATGGATTTCACTCGTGGTTTAACGCAAACTTCTCGCGGTTATAAATAAAAATTCGGGTTGAACAAGCGATTTAGTCGAGAGTTTGCGGCTTTCACACCTAATCTTGACCCAAATCACTCGTTCATTTTTGAAATTCGAATGCAGTGATAGTGTAGTGTAAGCGAGAATGACGTGAAACAGTAGGTAGCTTCGTACAAAACCCCTGTCGGGTGTGCACAAGTTGGTCTGTTGGTACCTAACTATAGTCTAGGTCGTTTCTAAGACATTGACCTGGACTAGGTCAAGTCTTGCCTAATTCCCTATAGTTATGGCTCTGATACCAATCTGTCACACCCCAACCGATGGCGGAAACATCGGGGTGCGGCATTGAGCGAAACAGATTGTCCAGAAGTTTCCATAACAATTATAATTACCAATTATTTAAAGCATCACGTCCCATACCATGACATAAGAAGTAACATAATTATTACAGATAAATCTTGTCAAGCAGTTCTGTTCCGACAACTCAGATTTACAAAATAGATAAATGTTTATTGGTTCCTAGGACCCTCTTTCCCTAGCTTCAGTTTCATCACCTAGCAAACAAGGCGTCCTAGGTCTTTCCTAGCCTCAATTTCACAGCAAGCTAAGCGTAAGTACAACTTAAACACCTGTCACATGCGTTAAAGTAAAAGTCAATACACATAGTGTAAAGGTGAGCATACAAGTTTGATAGATATAATAAAGTTCGAATTCGTTTACGCATAACTAGCACGTACGCATAGTGAAATGAAGCACGTTAGTTATCGACATAGATCTATCGATACCAATGACTGCAAGTTGACTGCCTGAGGCAGTTCGTAATACATGATTACCACCATAATCCATGCAAGTAATTGTCCTTAACAACCCCTGCGAACAGGTGCTGAGTCCAAACTATAGTACTATCGTTGCTAAGGCAGGTAGACAGCATTCCATGTGTAAACATAACAAACAAGCATTCATTAAGCCACGTATAACATGCAGTAACGGTTAGCGTTTAAATAGTATTGAGTAGTGTGTTCGATGTGATTTGAATATTCGTAACGTATGTAACACCCAAAAGTGCATAAAACAAAAAGGGTTCGAGTATACTCACAGCGATTGGTGGATTGAAGGGAGCGCTAGAGAGTAGGGTTAGCCTGAACAGATCGATAGCATAACGATAAGCGACGCGTAAAACGATGCAAGGTACAAGTGATTCGGACAGCAGTTCGATCGGATGGTAATCCGATCGGATGGCCTGTCGTGCGAGTGATTCGGACGACTTGTGAGAGCCTCTAGTATGCATGCACCTGTAGAACCTGCACACTAAACACACCAGTGTAAACCCGAAAATAACAAAGCAAAACTAACAAACTGACACACGTTGCGCACAACTCCCCGGCAACGGCGCCAAAATTTGACGTGATGTCGTGGTACACGCAAATTTAATCCAAATAACAACTATAGATAGTGGTAAATGGGTATCGAACTCAGGGAGTATGTGGAAATTGTGTAGATTTAATAGCTTTGCAATTTAACTAAAATTAACCTAATTTGCAGAATTTAAAGATTAATGATTTGGATTGTTGTTTTAGAAAACTAAATTACTAGTTAATTGCAAATCAAAATTGGGTGTTTAACAGATTAAGAGAAAATGACCATCTTAGGTTCCGGTTTCCGTTAACAATTGTGTGCGAATCCAACTAGAAAGAGTCATAGACATAACTCATACATAAACGTTTGTTGTGATAAAAGGGAACAAAGTACTCGGATTATGTAAACGCGAGGTTGTTACCCGATGATCAATTAACCAATATCCAACCCTAACCCTTCCCGTGATATCTCGATTGTCAACAACACCAAGAACGTACGATTTAGATTAGGAACAAAACATCAATTAACAATTTACAATCAAACATTCATGCATCATAATAAACATAGCAACATACCAAGTCTATTATTCTAGAAATAAAGATTCATCACACAAAAGTCAATAAGAAACCTTCACCTAAGATGATCACCGAAAGTTTAGCCAGACATTGTTTGGTGGATCATCATAACATCAAGATTGAAGTTCATGTGAATCAAAAGACAAACCGAATGTTAGAAATTGTTCACAAACACTTGCCAAAAGCCAAAATTCGCCCCAACACTCCAGAGAAACGTCCAATGATGAGATAATGTGAAAAGACACCCCAAAACCGTTTTAATGAAGGCTGTTACGCATTTGTCCGTCATGTCCACCGTAAATTACGGTACCACCGTAAGTTACGGGGGACCAGAAAATGTTACGGTGAGAGTAGCCTGTGTTACAGTGGAGAAATGTGCAGATTTCAGGGCCACCGTAAATTACGGTGGCCACCGTAATTTACGGTGGCACACTGAATGTTATGTTTTGTTTCTTCTTTCAACCCACGCACGACCCGTTCATCTCCAAACCGTCCAGAGCTGTGTTTTATCCATTTTTAGCTCCCGAACCGCACCTGAAACATAAGCATTCGTAGTTATCTAATTCAAGATAATTACACGGTCAAGTGAAGGATAAACTCATCTTTTAACATCATTAAGGGTTGTCCTATGGACCACCAGTCACATCCCCACACTTAACCGTTGCTTGTCCCAAGCAACTCATTAAAACATTTTCAAAACAAGTGATCAATGTAAACCAAGCAGAAACACGTAGTCCTTTTACTAACCCCTTTTTAACACCCAAAATAACGCACCCCTCGCTAAGTCTCTCCTCTCGGTAACAAGTAAGCACTAGCAATTGTAAGCTAGACACACAAAGGCAAACGGGCGGTTGCACAACTATAGGCTTGTACCTAAATCGATCCTCCTCCTAACAGGTGCCAAACATGAATGCAAATCAAAGGGACTTTAAAGGTTGTAACGTGGCTAGGCGTATGGGTAGGAAATGGAATATATATGAAGTAGCGAAACTTAACCCGGTCTTTTATTACACAAAGAAACAAACCAACAACTACCAAACTATACTACTATATACAAGATAACTAAACATCACTTCTTTTTCATTTTTTTCATTGCTTTTTCTCTTTTTTTTTTCTTTTCTTTTTTTCTGATTTTTTTTTCATAGCTTTCAACATAACATCAAATAAAATTACATACTACTAAACAATTACTAACACTATAAAACCGGGTCAAGTTGGGTAAATTTTTAGGTAACTAGCTAGGGGAAAACAAAAGATAGGCTTTTAGGCACAAAATTGGGCAACTAAATGTCCAAACCCCCGCTCCTCTCGCAACCATGCTCATATATATAACTTATGAGGTCCAACCCCCCAAATCCCACACTCACACACACTAAAAACGAGGCTACCTATATGCCCTTATCCTTTTCGCATTCATGTCCAACTAAGGACTCAAACCGTATCAAGGCACAAGTTCTAATGCATCCCCACCCGTAACCACTCTCATCAAAGATAAGTATTATTTATTTACATGTGTGGCTTCAACTCTCACCAAGAATAAAAGGGGTATCAAGGGTTGTCGGTGCATCAATTGGGGTTAATCTAGGGTGTTTAAATTCTCACATCGTTTCGCTTGATTTAAATTTTTTTTTCAAAATCTTCAAAAATTCCCCCCATCCCCACACTTGGGATACATTGACCCCAATGTATGGTTTTAGGAGGATTTGATCACTAAACATCTTTCACATCACCCAAAAGCTCAACACTCAAACCACAAATTTCTTTTTGGATTTTTCATTTTTTTTATTTATATATTTTTCTTCTTTTCAAACATCACACCGCCAACTCGCACCAACCCAAACATAACATCACAAACTAACACCACCCAACCACCCGACCATAAACAAAACAGCTAACAAGTATTCACAAAATATACAAAGAAGGAACACGACCTGGCTAGTAATAGTGTGGCTGCGGAGGTCCAAAAATGGAAGACATCATGACATTCCATTCGCCAAATGCAAATGAACCGCTACTACTCCCACCTTGTTGCGGAGCTCCTTCTTGTTGGTGCGGATCGATCCATTGCGAGTGATGGAGCGGCGGGGTCGGATACGAAATACTACCATCATAAGGTGGTAGAGACGCATAATCCACATGTTGTGGATCCACAACCACCGGCCGCCCAGCGTGCCAATCTGCATGCATTCTTCTTGCTTGATCATCATTGTATCGACTATTCATTTCCAATTCATGGGAACACGCGTGTGTGCGATTCCACGCCTCTTGACGATCAAAATTTTGTTTCAAAGATCGCTCCATGCTTGCACTCATCATTGTATGTTGATCAAATAATGTCCGCTCCGAACCCGACCTTGACTCAAAAATGGGTGCCGGAGGACGTTGGTTTTCGATAACCTCTTGCATCGTGCCATAGTAGGCCCAATTCGGCACATAGGACCGCTCCGTATAATCGTAAAAGGCTCCACCTTAACCTCTACCTAGGCCCCCTTGGCCTACATTCTCACCACCATGCGGCTCGTCCGCATAATCATTATCACCACTTGGAGCCTCCACATCACTTTCCGGCTCGTCTGCTTCTCCCGGAAGAAGATCCCTTGCACCCACCTTCAATGCTCTCCATCGCTGCCCCTCCGACTTGAGTTTATGGTACCGTTCTGATTGCGTGTAAGTCCAACCAATCCCCAACTTATCTAAAGTAAAAGGCTGATGCCTTTTTGGTGCCCCTTTATCCTCGGATGTGATTGCCTTTTGCTGCTTCATTAATCCCGTGATAATTCTGCAATACGGGATAATATCTCTCCCCAACTTGTTTCGGCAAATCCATAGGTGGTTCATGATCAAGTATCGGATTGGAAACGCGGAGACCCATTGAGTAGCGAATAGAGGACAGGTACTTCCGGGTACCTCACTTGCTCCTTGTCCACCCTTCGCGGAATGACATTTAGAATGCAGATTGCTAGCAACAACTTCGCTTCTATCTTCAAATTCCTCCGGTATAAAACGCCACTGTAAGTACCGGGAAAAAATAACGCCGCTAACATATCATTCCAATGAGTATGCTTCTCCGGTTTAATCAGAAGGTCATCAAGACTAGGAATCATGTACTCACGAGCATGTAGACTGTCATACTTCCCCAATTTCTTCAATGTGTCAAAAGACATCTCTACCGGAATCCCATTCACCACACCCGTTAACTTCATTTGTGACGGCTTTTCGTATGTGTTGCACTTGAGGGTTGCCATCCATTCTTGAATTTCGGTCATGAACAAATTCTTGCTATCCTTATCATAACAATTAAGCGCCCCCTCCCATCCTAGAGCGTGGGATTTAGCAAACACACCAAACGGGCTAAATTGAACCTCACTAACTACTCTCTCGCAAATAAATGCGGCAGCCCTGTTTTTTCAATCTATTCATACTGTCGTGAAAGAGTGTCGGTTGCCAATGTTCCGGTTGGTCATCCAATGGACCCGACTCCCATCTAGGCTTTTCAGCCGGGTCCAACTCCATTTCTTCCTCACTTTCACTCTCATCAACTCGACCCAAATATTGCCTTTTTCTCGGTTGTTGTTCCGGTTGCTTGCCCTTATCTTTAGATGAAGAAGATGAACTTGCTCCGGCTCTTTCTTTCGTTCGTACCATTTTCCTACACACATTAGAGCAAACAACACAACCAAACACAATAATTTAGACCCTTTTCGCCAAAATATCCCCACACTTGCTTGTTACTATGGTTGTAGATGCTAGTGAACCAAAACTTTTATAACTCTTTTTCAAAAATTGGGCATGGTGTCTCTACAATGTAGAGATTCCCAACTCAAAAAGTTCACTACTTTACATCAACCTACATCTACGAACCAAAACAATGTTCAAGTAACTAATTTCATGACAAAATCTAAGAACAAGCAAGTGGGTATGAACAAATAACACTAATAACCTTCTTTTTCACAATGCATCATCAAAATATAGCAAATAAACTTCCATACCTTTGTTTGAGGATACTAGAACACTTGTGAAACAAAAACTTCAAAAACCCCTAAAATTTTTCGGACCTAGGGTTTGTGATTCGGACCCGAAAGCTTCGTTTTTCGACAAATCTCTTCTCAAAATCAGAAAGTATGTGAAAACTTAGCCAAGTTAGACCTAGATTTCACTTGATTTGGCTAAGAATTGAGAGAGATATGAAGAATTGGAGGTTGAAGAAGGCTATGGAGTTCTTGTGGATTTTGTGGGTCTTGGAAAGTGATGGATGAGAATAGAAGAATGAAGGAGAATGAGTGGATGGGGTTTAATTCATGTGACCGATCGTTTGTTGTTTATTATATATATATATATATTTTTTTTATTTACATGCTAAAACCGGATCGACCCATCAGACTTCCAGGTATACCGTAAATTACGGTATCACCGTAACTTACGGTGAAACCTGGAAATAAATCCTCACCGTAACTCAGTACGTTTATACCGTAAAGCCCAAAGTTTTTCACTGCCCACCGTAAATTACGGTGGCACCTGGGCATCTATGGTTCCCCTGAAAATTGTGATTTTAAGTGTCATTTTTATATTTTTTTTTCAGTTTTTTCGATTTTTTTGTGTTTTTAAAATTTTTCAAAAACATGTAAGAATTACCCTACCCCCTCGAAAATCCCGTGTTGTCCTCAACACAATGTTAGAGCAATTCGTGACCCGAATGTCCCCACACTTGTTTCAAACACAAAATTCAAGCGAGTATGGTAATTGTGCACACTATACAAAACAAACAAGATAAAATACTAACTATTTACACTACCAAACCTGGGCCTTTCATGGTTGTTCCTCATCGACCGGGCGTAAGATATAGCCCGCTTTGTCAAGCTCCAAGTTGTTGATGTCGTTCCCCTCCAAGTGTGGCTTCAACCGGTGACCGTTCACCGTTTGTTGTTTCAGTGTTTGCTCATCTTGGATATCTACATCACCAAACCTCCCAACTCGCCGAACGACATACGGGCCCATCCATTTGCTTTTAAGCTTGCCCGCAAACATCTTAAGTCTTGAATTGTACAACCAAACTTTTTGACCCACTTCAAAGGTTTTCTTCCTCAACTTTGCATCGTGTACATTCTTGAGCTTGTCTTTGTAAGACGATGCACACTCATACGCCTCGTCTCTAATTTCTTCTATCTCGCTTAATTGCAACTTCCTCATCTTTCCCGCCTCATCATAATCCGCATTCACTGTCTTGATTGCCCAATGTGCCCGATGCGCTAACTCCATTGGCAAATGACAACCCTTTCCATAAACCATCCGATAAGGCGTTGTGCCAATTGGAGTCTTGTAGGCCGTTCTGTACGCCCACAACGCATCATCCAACTTGCTCGACCAATCCTTCCTATCCGTTCTAACCGTCTTCGTGAGAATTTCTTTGGTTTGACGGTTGGACACTTCGACTTGTCCACTTGTTTGCGGATGGTAAGGTGTAGCAATCCGGTGATTCATGCTTGTTAGGATCTGAGGATCTACTGATTGTGCTTGTTTGTCAGATTTGAACAAATCAAATAGATATGAGCAGTTTCAAATGCAGCGGAAATGGATAACAAACTTTGTAAACACAATCAAGGAGAAAATAGTTTTGAGAAAGCATATGCAATTCATTTAGTCAAAAGATTTACAATAAGAATCAAATGATTACAGATATGCTTACATACTAAACTCTCCCTCAGCCTGATACTCCAGGGTTGGTTGCACAAGATGAAAGGATTGAATTGAGGAGAAGAACTCACTCAAAACAAATCAAATGTAACAGTACAGAGTACTGTCATATTTATAAGCAAACCAAACCACTGATGTACCTCAGCTGACATCACCATGATAGTGACATCTAACAGCCTAACAACCTATAAACACTGGTCTATACAAAACTACTGATGTCTAACAACTGATTGATAATTACATACAAAACAAGTCTAATACTGTTCACGTTCCACTGTTGTAGCCTAAGCACTGATTACTTGAACATCAGTGCTTTCTTCAAAAGGTGATCAGTCTTTGAATGAGCAGTGCTTGGATCTTCAGCAGTACTTAAGAGACAGCAGTAGATAGAGCTCAGTGTTTGCCTTTTAGCAGTCTTTAGTTGTTTCATCAGTGTTTGGTTCATCAGTTGTTCTTCTGAGCAGTACTTAGAGGGTATCAGCAGATAGGTAACCACTGTCAAGGGGAGAGCTTAGTGTAAACAGCTGCTTATTGTGAATCCATTGTTGTGAACAGGTTTTGGCTATACATTATTTGTTCCTCTGGTAGGGTTCAATCCCAACAACGCTATACCTCTTCAACAATTTCCCAAAATTGAAGTTCTTGAAATGCGAACCACCATCACTTATAATAACACGCGGAATACCAAAACGAGAGAAAATGTTGGATTGAACAAATTTACAAACAACCGAATGGTCGTTTGTGCGTGTTGCAATAGCTTCAATCCACTTTGAGACATAATCCACTGCTACCAAAATATATAGGAAACCATTTGAATTCGGGAAGGGACCCATAAAGTCAATACCCCATACATCAAAAATTTCTACAACCAAGATTGGTTGTAGTGGCTTCTCGTCCCTCTTTGAAATGCTTTCCATCTTTTGATAATTCACGCAATTCCTTGCAAACTCACATGCGTCTTTGAAAATTGTGGGCCAATAAAACCCACATGAGAGAACCCGGTAACCCGTTTTATGCCCACTAAAGTGACCTCCACATGCGGATGAATGAGCATGGGTCAAAATTTCCATCACCTCCGTTTCGGGCACACACCTCCGAATGACTTGATCCGGCCCTATCTTGAAAAGATCCGGTTCATCCCAAATATATTGCTTCACTTGGACCATAAATTGTTGTCGTCGCTTCTTGGTCCATTGATTTGGGATGGCACCCGTGCCTAAGTAGTTGACATAATGAGCATACCACGGTGCAACGAAAGTGGATACAGCTAAGAGTTGCTCTTCGGGAAACGTTTCATTTATTTCACTAACATCATCAATTCCTTCAACCGGAATCCGAGACAAGTGATCTGCCACTACGTTCTCACTTCCCTTTTTGTCTCGAATTTCCAAGTCAAACTCTTGCAACAACAATACCCACCGAATCAAACGAGGCTTCGCGTCCTTTTTCTCCATCAAATATCGGACCGCGCTATGATCTGAATAAACCACCACCTTGCTCCCCCAAATATACGCACGAAACTTATCCAAAGCATACACCACCGCTAATAACTCCTTTTTGGTTGTGGTGTAATTGAGTTGCGCTTCGGATAAAGTCTTGCTTGCATAATAAATCACCACCGGCTTTTTATCAACCCGTTGACCCAAAACTGCACCAATAGTAGTGTCGCTTGCATCACACATTATTTCAAACGGCTTTGACCAATCCGGTGGTTGCAAAATAGGAGCTTTGATCAAGTGTTCCTTCAAAACAGTGAAAGCTTGCATACACTCATTAGTAAAATCAAATGGGACATCTTTTAATAACTAGTTGCATAAAGGTTTCATGATAACACTAAAACCTTTTATGAAACGTCTATAGAACCCCGCGTGTCCCAAAAATGACCTTACACCCTTAACATTTTTCGGAGGTGGCAAAGATGCTATTACCCGTATTTTTGCCTTATCCACCTCCATTCCCCTTTCAGAAATTACGTGACCCAACACAATGCCCTCTTGCACCATAAAGTGACTTTTCTCCCAACTAAGCACTAAATTTTTCTCAACACATCTTTTTAAAACTTTTTGTAATTCGTTGAGACAAGATTCGAAACTAGTGCCAAAAATGGAAAAATCATCCATAAACACTTCAAGCGACTCTCCAACCATGTCCGAGAAGATACTCATCATACATCGTTGGAAAGTTGCCGGTGCATTACACAAGCCAAATGGCATTCGCCGAAAGGCAAAGGTGCCATATGGACAAGTGAAGGTGGTCTTGTGTTGGTCATCCGGGTGTATTGCTATTTGATTGTAACCCGAATACCCGTCCAAAAAGCAGTAATATTTTTGACCCGATAATTTTTCAATGATTTGGTCAATAAAAGGTAGCGGGAAATGGTCCTTAGAAGTGGCGGCATTCAATTTTCGGTAGTCAATACATACACGCCACCCGGTGACCGGTCGGGTGGCAATTTGTTCACCACTTTCGTCCTTGACTACTTAGGTACAACTTGGGTGGGACGCACCCAAGCACTATCCGAAATCGGATAGATGATTCCCGCATCCAACCATTTAATTACCTCTTTTTTTACTACCTCCCTTAGGTTCGGATTCAATCTCCTTTGAGCTTCTCGTGTCGGCTTTGCATCCTCGGTGGTAATAATCTTGTGCATGACGATTGATGGACTAATTCCTTTGAGATCGGCAATCGTCCATCCAATAGCTCCCTTGTTTTCTTTCAAAACTTCCAACAGTGCTTGCTCTTGCACCAACTCTAAATTAGAGGCAATAATGACCGGTAGAGTGTCATTATCCCCTAAGAAAGCATACTTCAAATGGCTCCGCAAGTCTTTAAGTTCCAACTTTGGCAGTTCCTCTAACGATGGTTTAGTACCCGAATTTATTTCCGCAGGTAAGCCTTCGAATTGATGAGTCCATGGTGGTCGACCTTCCTTCAAAGCCATGGCATCCTGTTTTTCCTCTTCAACCCGTAGTGCATAAGCATTTACCTGTTCAGAAAAATCACACAAGCAAACGTCCATACCATCCTCCTCATACTCATGCGGGTTGCATCCGTCAACTAAATCTGCCATGAAACACTCATCAACACCATTAGCATTAGAATTGGTAGTAAAAACATTCAAGCGCATTTTTCGATTTCCAAAAGTCATATCGACTATACCAAATCTACAATCGATCACAGCATGCGCGGTGCTTAAAAACGGCCGACCCAAAATGACATTTTGTTATTGTTTTGGGTCCGCCGACGAGTAGTCCAAGACTAGAAAGTCAACCGGGTAATAAAACTCATCAATTTTAACAATTACATTTTGAACCATCCCCCGGGGTAACTTATGAGACAAATCGGCCAAAACAACCGTTGTCTCCACCCTAGCTAACGGACCAAAATCGTATTGGTCATATAATCCCCCCCGGTAAAATGCTAACTCCGGCTCCAAGATCTAGTAACGCCTTTTCCATTTGAAAATTACCAACTTGTATGTTAATTAATGGCGTGCCCGGATCTTAGAGCTTAGGAGGAAGCTCCCCATTCAAAACCGCACTCACTTGCCCGGTCAAATTTACCCGCTTAGGCATTTTCTTCTTTTGTTGCCTCTTTTGTGTGCATAATTCCTTTAGGAATTTAGCATAAGCGGGTACTTGTTTTATTGCATCAAGTAATGGAAGATTAATTTTCATTTGTTTAAACATGTCCCACAATTCCTCTTTTTGGGGACCTCTTGGTGCAATAAATTTTTTCCTACCCGGGTCAAGTAAAGCCGATGGAAACGGTACTTGACTCGGTTCACCCTCAACTTTTTCACTTTTTTCATTTTCATTTTCACTTACACCCAAACCCGGTTTGTTAATATTTGATTCTTTTGGTTTAACCGGTGAAACTTCATCATCACTTTCATTACCCGTGACATCCTCAACTACCCTCTCAACCAATTCGGGTGATAAATTGGCTTTAAATTCTTTTCCACTTCTTAAAACACTAACATGATGAACATTAACATTACCTCGTGATGAACCATGTGAAGGATTTACCTTGGTGTCGCTAGGAAGTTGACCCTTGTTTTTCTTCAATTCCGCCACATCGGTTGCCAATTGACCCATTTGGGCTGTTAGTGATTGGATGCTCTTGTCACGAACCTCATCCTTTTGCATTCGAACTTCATCAAGTTGATTTCGCTTTTGCATATCTTGTTGCATAGCCCGAAGCATATCCATGACTTCATTCCCGCTTGACGAAGGTTGACCCGAACCACTTTGACCCGTTTGTTGAAATTGCCCTTGGTACCCATAGTTGTTTCCACCCCGATAATTGCCTTGGTTGTATTGTTGACGATATGAAAAGTTACCTTGAGCTCCTTGAAAGTTTGGGTTAGCTTGGTTCGCCGCGTTCCCATAACGGAAATTAGGATGGTTTCGTAATCCGGGGTGGTATGTGTTGGAGTTCATATTGAAATTTCTACCACCCCATCCTTGAATTGCATTCACCTCCTCTACTTACTCATCAACCACTCCCACTACACAAACTTCCGCCGTGTGGCCTATTTCATTGCAATTAGTGCACACGTTGTACACTTGGTTCGTGGTTTGAACATTGCCACTCTCTACTCCATGCACTTGGGGCCTTTGAATCACATGCCTTGCCCTTCTTGAAGATTGGGCCTTCCTCTTGGAATTTACCACCATTTGTTCTAAAAACGCCCAATCAACATGTTCATAATTGGTACCGAATGTACCGTTGGTGATTGACATTAAATCCCGTGCATCCTCCGAACTCAACCCCTCATGAAACGCATTCAACAACTCCCATAATTGGATCCCATGATGAGGGCAATTCCGTAACATCATATTAAACCTCTCGAATGCTTCATGAAACATCTCCCCCGATTGTTGTTGGAAGCTTCTCAAACCTCTTCTTGCATCATTAGTCTTTTGAGAAGTGTAATATTCATCTAAGAATATTTGTTGCATATCGGCCCTTGTAAAGATCGATGCAGAGGGTAGAGTGTGAAACCATCTCTTTGCTTTATCTTCTAGGGAAAATTGGAAAAGGACCAACTTGACATCATCCGAGGAGAAACCTTGACCTCCGATGGTATTGCAAATAGAATCATATGTCTCCAAATGAAAATAGGGTTCTTCTGTTGCTAACCCTTTGAATTTTGGTAGACTTTAGAGAGCGGTTGTTCTAACTTCAAAAGTTCTTCCATCCGCATGATGAGGAATCACTACCGGCGAGGGATTGTTGGTGATAATAGGCCGGAAGTGAGCTTCAATTCCCCGTACGACCTCCCGATGATGTCTTTGAGGTGCACCCAATGGTGCTCTTGGTTGACCCATTTGCATAGGCCCTTAAGGTGCAAAGGGTGGCTGAAATTGGTATTGCGGCATTTGTGGTGGTTGTTGAATCGGTCTTTGAAATTGTGGTTGCGTGTTTTGAGGCCGCACTTGTTGTAGCAGTGTAGGGCGTTGCAGTTGTGGCCCTTGTGGTCTAATGTGTTGCACCCCAACCGGTAATCTGCTCGTATCTTGAAATTGTTGGATCGGTTGACTTTGTTGACCCATTCCTCCTTGAGGTCCCAAATATCCTCCATCACCCCCATAGTAGAAACCTTCCTCTTCATACCCTCTAAACTCCTCTTCATAACCATCATCATATCCATCTCCCTGAATACCCGAGGATTGCCCGAATGGAATGGATGAGTATTGAAAGCCCAATTGGTGTGATGGTCTAAATGTAGAGGTAGTATGGACAATGGTTGAATTGGGTGGTATTGGGTAATTAGAGGATGATTGACCCGTAGTTGGGGGAAAGAAGTGTGATAATGGTGGAATGGTGGCAGATGGGCTAAAGGTAAGACTGGGTTCGACTTGAGTAGTAATCGGTTGTGTGGTGTTGGATGGTGTAGTATCATGAGGTGGAGTAGGAATTGTAGTGGTGTTAGGTATAGTGGTGTTTGGTGATGGTTGTGTGGAAGTAGGTATGAATGATGCGGTCGTTTGACCCGTTGTGGGTGGTATTTGAGATTCTTGCATGATGTTTCGTGGTGTGATGGGTGAAGTAGGTGAACCAATGATTTTGTTTTCTCTTAGTAAAACTCTGTTTTGCCTTAGTGTTCTTTCAATCTCTGGATCAAATGACAATGGTGACAACTTGTGAGAGCCTCTAGTATGCATGAACCTGTAGAACCTGCACACTAAACACACCAGTGTAAACCCGAAAATAACAAAGCAAAACTAACAAACTGACACACGTTGCGCACAACTCCCCGGCAACGGCGCCAAAATTTGACGTGATGTCGTGGTACACCCAAATTTAATCCAAATAACAACTATAGATAGTGGTAAATGGGTATCGAACTCAGGGAGTATGTGGAAATTGTGTAGATTTAATAGCTTTGCGATTTAACTTAAATTAACCTAACTTGCAGAATTTAAAGATTAATGATTTGGATTGTTGTTTTAGAAAACTAAATTACTAGTTAATTGCAAATCAAAATTGGGTGTTTAACAGATTAAGAGAAAATGACCATCTTAGGTTCCGGTTTCCGTTAACAATTGTGTGCGAATCCAACTAGAAAGAGTCATAGACATAACTCATGCATAAACGTTTGTTGTGATAAAAGGGAACAAAGTACTCGGATTATGTAAACGCGAGGTTGTTACCCGATGATCAATTAACCAATATCCAACCCTAACCCTTCCCGTGATATCTCGATTGTCAACAACACCAAGAACGTACGATTTAGATTAGGAACAAAACATCAATTAACAATTTACAATCAAACATTCATGCATCATAATAAACATAGCAACGTACCAAGTCTATTATTCTAGAAATAAAGATTCATCACACAAAAGTCAATAAGAAACCTTCACCTAAGATGATCACCGAAAGTTTAGCCAGACATTGTTTGGTGGATCATCATAACATCAAGATTGAAGTTCATGTGAATCAAAAGACAAACCGAATGTTAGAAATTGTTCACAAACACTTGCCAAAAGCCAAAATTCCCCCCAACACTCCAGAGAAACGTCCAATGATGAGATAATGTGAAAAGACACCCCAAAACCGTTTTAATGAAGGCAGTTACGCATTTATCCGTCATGTCCACCGTAAATTACGGTACCACCGTAAGTTACGGTGGACCAGAAAATGTTACGGTGAGAGTAGCCTGTGTTACTGTGGAGAAATGTGCAGATTTCAGGGCCACCGTAAATTAAGGTGGCCACCGTAATTTACGGTGGCACCCTGAATGTTATGTTTTGTTTCTTCTTTCAACCCACGCACGACCCGTTCATCTCCAAACCGTCCAGAGCTGCGTTTTATCCATTTTTAGCTCCCGAACCGCACCTGAAACATAAGCATTCGTAGTTATCTAATTCAAGATAATTACACGATCAAGTGAAGGATAAACTCATCTTTTAACATCATTAAGGGTTGTCCTATGGACCACCCGTCAACAACCCGTTCGGACGCCAGTCCGGTCGGATGGTAGTCCGATCGGATGGCATTCCGCCCTGGTCGTTCCGTTCATCTTACACTTGGTTGGTTTGATTGTTTGTCATTTTATCGAGACGTTTTGATGACGTGTTAAGCAACAGAAACCTCGTCAATACTTGGTACTCCTGATCGGACAGGAATCACCCGAGTCCGGTCAGTTAACGGTTCGAGACAGTGTTCTACGTTTAACCCAAAATCGGTAGTCTCGTGGGTAGAATCCAGATCTTGAGCCAACACAACCACAAGGATGAGTAGTAAGTTGGCAAAAGCTCCGATTCCTTCGGTTTTGAATGTATTGAGTGTAAAAGAGTTGGAAGAAAGTTGGAAAACCATCTTTCAATCCTTTTTCTTGTGAATATGTTTAGATCTATGAAAAATCCTTGTTTGTTTATGTGGAAATCGGTTAGATCTAAGTTATTCTTGGTGGATTGAGGCCAAAACATGAAGTTCTTCAAGAACACATGATGACGTCATCCTAGAACACCTTGAATCTTGATGATTTCACGGTTAAAAGTTAAGATCTAAAAGATAGAAAGGTGTAGGAGTGCGTGTAGATTAAGGAAGTACAAGAATTAGGACGAGATCTTACCAGAATTGAGAGAAATCGGAGAGAAAGCAAGGTTAGAGCGCTGGTCGGACGTCAGTTGCCAAAAGTAGAAAGTTTGAAAGTGACAAGGGGTATTTATAGGGTTACCCAAAGTGGAAAGGGGAGAATAGGTTGGTCGCTCGGGTGGCAACTCGCCCGGATGGCAGTTCGGCCGAGTGGCTGCCCGGTCGGGTGGCAGTTCGGTCGGCTGGCACCTGATTCGAGTGCTTGGCGCGATGATTTTTGCCGTTTCGATTTGCGTGTAGCGCATTGCGATGCGATTTGAGCAAGTGATGCGATAGAGTTTCTTATCAAATTACTTTTAATCCCAACTACTATATCTAACATACAATCATCCTACTTTTCCTGCGTTTAGCGTTTGCTATTCGATTGCGTTTCGATTGATTACCACCACATACATAAATAAACATGCACAGGTAACACATAAGGCACACACACACGTATAACAATAGCCAAAATGCGTATTTCGAGTTGCGATTCGCATTACCATTAGATGTCGATTCGATTAACATAGTTTGACTATCGTTTAGTTAACTTTATCGCATTGTTACTTCCTATAGTTCACAGTCGCAAGTTGATTAAATAGCGAATAACACACGTCGATTACTGCGATTATTGACAATTACTCTACATAATACAGCTAAAATAAACATATAAAAGAAATTCACTATAAGTCAAGTCGCGTGATCGGTCGTTGACTTTGACCTTGACTTCAGAAACACGGGGTGTTACACAAATAGTATCATTTCCTCGCTTTGTCTTTGGTAACTTGGTGATAAAATCCATAGTCACCATTTCCCATTTCCAGGTGGGAAGTTCAGGCTGTTGTAGCAAACCTGACGGCTTCTGATGTTCAGCTTTAACTTGCGCGCACGTCAAACATTTTGCCACATAAGTGGCTATAGACTTCTTCAAGCCTATCCACCAGTAACTTGCTTTTAGATCATGGTACATCTTATCAGAGCCAGGATGAGCAGAGTATTTGGAGCTATGTGCTTCTTGTAGAATCAATTCTCGAAGTCCTCCATAAATTGGAACCCATATTCGTCCATTCAATCTTAGGATTCCATCTTTGCCATATGATAACTGTTCAGCAGTGACTCCCAGCTTTTCATTTGGATAGTTAGCTTCTAATACAGCTTCCTTCTGTGCGGCTAACAATCTTTCATTTAAGCTGTTCTTTAATTCAATGCTCTTAGTATTGATTCTGGTGGGTTTAACCCTTTCCTTTCTACTCAAGGCATCGGCAACTACATTCGCCTTGCCCGGATGGTATCGGATCTCACAATCATAATCATTCAACATCTCCATCCATCGGCGTTGCCTCATATTAAGATCCTTTTGGTTGAACAGGTGCTGGAGGCTCTTGTGATCAGAATAGATCACACACTTAGTACAATATAAATAGTGCCTCCAAAGTTTTAGTGCAAACACCACAGGACCCAATTCAAAATCGTGGGTGGTGTAATTCTTCTCGTGCACCTTTAATTGTTGGGAAGCATAGGCAATGAATTTGCCCTTCTGCATAAGCACACACCCCATACATGTGTGCTATGCGTCACAATATACTACAAACTCTTCAATCCCTTCAGGCAATGTCAACACAGGAGCATTACTTAGCTTCTGCTTAAGAATATCAAAGGATTCTTGTTGTTTTGGACCCCAGTCAAACTTTATATTCTTGCGAGTTAAGGAAGTTAGGGGTGCAGCAATTCTTGAGAAATTTTCAATAAAACGCCTATAATATCCTGCCAACCCCAAGAAGCTGCGAATCTCTGTGGGCGTCTTCGGGTCTTACCAATTCATGATGGCTTCAATCTTGGCGGAATCTACCTGGATTCCGCGCTCACTAACCACATGTCCAAGAAATTGGACTTCACGAAGCCAAAACTCGCATTTAGAGAACTTAGCATAAAGCTTTTCTCGTTGTAGAAGTTCAAGGATACATCGAAGAAGCTTTTCATGATCGACCTGATTCTTTGAATATATAAGTATGTCATCAATAAAAACGATGACAAACTTGTCCAAGTAGGGTTTGCACACGCGATTCATGAGATCCATGAACGCTGCTGGTGCATTAGTGAGCCCGAAAGGCATCACTAAGAACTCGTAATGTCCGTATCGAGTCCTAAACGCAGTCTTATGCACGTCTTCATCCTTGACCTTCAGCTGATGGTAACCCGATCTCAAGTCAATCTTGGAGAAGTAACTTGCCCCTTGCAGTTGATCGAACAAATCGTCGATCCTGGGAAATTGATATCTATTCTTGATTGTAACCTTGTTAAGCTCGCGATAATCGATGCACTGACGCATCGAACCATCCTTTTTCTTCACAAACAGAATTGGTGCTCCCCAAGGAGATGAGCTAGGTCTAATAAATCCCTTTGCCAATAAATCATCCAGTTGAGTTCTCAGCTCCTTCATCTCAGTTGGGGCTAACCTGTAAGGTGCCCTTGCAACAGGTGCTGCTCCAGGAATAATGTCAATTCTGAACTCCACTTGCCTATCTGGAGGTAACCCAGGTAGTTCTTCAGGGAATACATCTGGAAATTCAGAAATAACAGCGATGTCTTCGATCTTGGGTTTCGGTTCATCAATAGTTACTTGTGCCATGTAGATGACACAACCCTTCTTCATACACCTTGATGCCTTAAGCACGGACACTTGCTTAGGCAACCCATGCTGAGTGTCTCCTTGTATGGTAAGTGGCTCACCATACGGAGTTTTGATAACCACTTGTTTCTTGTCGCAAACGATCTGAGCTTGGTTATGAGATAACCAATCCATGCCTATTCCTATGTCGAATCCAGCTAGTTTCAAAGGAAGCAGAGACAATGGAAAAGAGTGGTTCTTAATGGATATAAAACATCCATCTAACACTGTTGAAGCAGATTCTATGGTTCCATCAGCTAATTCTACTTCATATTTTATGCTTAGGGTCCTAACGGGTAGATTTAATAATTTACAAAACTTATCGTCTACAAAGGACTTATCTGCACCCGAATCGAATAACACCCTTGCATATACATCATTGATAAGGAACGTACCGGTTATAACGTTGTCATCTTGTATGGCCTCCTTTGCACCCATCTAGAAGACCCTAGCGCTGGTCTTCTTAACTTCTTCCGGTTTCCTTGCATATTTTGGGCAATTGGACTTGATATGCCCTTTTTCATTGCAGTTGTTGCAAGTAGCATCCTTAATCTTCTTACTATCCAATGTCTTATGCTTACCAGACTTACAAATCCCGCAAGCTCTTGGCAGTGACTGGGATTTTGATTCATACCTGCATTTTCCCAGATGGTGCTTCTTGCAGGTCTTGCATTTGGGCTTTTCACCCAATTGCTGGTCATCTTTCCTGAACCCTGAACTCTTCTTGTGATCTGAGTTTCCTTTATGCCTCTTATCTGAACGGTGTGAGTTATCATCCTCACGTTTTCTCTTTCCAGCATCAGAATGCCTAAGCGATCTCTGCCTGACCGCATCAAGGGTGAGAGACAGTGACAAGTCAGCTACAGACCTAAAGGTAGTCGGTCGAGACGCTTTCACACTAGCTTTGATCTCTGGGGCTAAACCCCCAATGAAACGAGCTATATGTTTCGGTTCCGAGGTGACCAAGTATGGAACTAATCTAGACATGGTATTGAAGCTGGTGAGGTAAGCCTGGCAGTCTAAGTTTTTCATAACCAATGTCAGGAAATCGGTCTCGATCTTCTCAACTTCGTGTTGAGGGCAGAAGGTATCTTTGATCAAGGTAACAAACTGATCCCAAGTCATATTATATAACGGGATCTTCCCAGTAGCTTGGATCAATGACCTCCACCAAGCTAGGGCTTCTCCTTTGAATGATTGTGACACAAACTTCACAATATCTCTATCATCGCAACCACTGATATCAACTACGGTATCCATCTCGTCTAACCACGTCATGCAATCAATGGCCCCCTTTTCCCCAGTGAAATTCCTGGGCTTGCAGGAGACGAAATACTTATAGGAACAACCCTTAACACGAGGCTCTTGGTCTAAAACAATCTTCTTGGATGGAACACTATGCTGATTTGAGGAGTGTTGAGCATCATCCTTCTTTGACTCATGATGTTTAGAAGGTGGCTTACTATGAGCCTCAGAGTGAGTCTTATGGTGTGATTTTGCACGTTGTACTGATAAGGTCCTGCTGCGGGTACCACTAGATTCATCATCTTGTCTTTCCAGAGCTCAAGTAACGACATTGTCTATCAATGCCTGTAATTCTGCGACCGTTACATTTACACTGGTATTATCATGATTTTCCTTTGGGCGACTGTTGACTTCGTCTGAGCTAGCCATGTAGCTTGTTTGCTACATAAAATATTGACAATGATTTATTTAGGAATCTATTATAGAATTGTCTTTTATGGTAATTCATTAACCATGGTAATTATAAACCATATTGGTTAATTTGTTAATCACATTTATTTAGGATTTTCATCATAATTAATCCTAATTATAAAACATTAAGGATTTTTATTAGTGGCACAAAAGGCCTAGTCACAAGGACAATTTTAAATCATACGCCATGATTTCAGAGAATCAAGGCATTTAGGTTTGAACATAGTTCATTACCTTTTCTTGACAGGGAGTCGTAGACTACAATTGTCTTTTTGTCTTATATAACAATGAATATGGCCCGTAGGCATTACATCACTAATGGATGTTTAATATTCGATCATCTTAATTGATGATTTGAACCCATGATTTATATATATCATTAGGTTTGAAAAAAAAGTTGGTAGGACCCAATATAAGGATGACATGTGTGACTTTACCGAATCACATCTGTCAGGAGTGCTAACATGTTTTCAGATGTTAACAAGGAATTGAATCTTTTAAATAGGTTTTACCATCATGGCCAGGTCCAATATGACATGCAGGCTAGGTTATACCTTTTAAGATTCTTATTTAATATTTAACGCAGAGCAATCATAAATTGAGATGTTTTAGGACATATTATATATGTTACAATCTCTAAAAGGAACTTCTCATAAAAGTTTTAAAATTACAACAATGCCCTAAACGGGTCTTTAAAGAAATAGCATTGTCCATGCGGGGACTAAAAGATAAATATGTCCTTATAAGGACTATTAGAGAAAAGGAATACAACAAAAGAAGTTTCTTCTTCATCTTAGTCCTGAAAGTCTCCTCCTTGGTTCACTGTGTGCGGTATGGTTACTGAAGGTTTTGGCGGGTAGTCGAAATCTTCCACACTAGGAACCTTAGCAGAGGTGGAATCCAAGGATTCTATGGTTAGTAAATAATATGGATCACAGATAGGGTCAGGACAAGTGTAATCCAAGTTTGGGATTCCAAGAGTTGGAGGTAAGAAATATGGGTCATTTGGGTCCATAGGTATCATCTGCGGAGTGGGAGCCTCAGGGACTGCTGGTATGGGCTCCTCTGATGTTGGCTTCTCAATTGAAGTTTTAAAAGTCTCAGGTAAGGAATTTGGAACACGGTTAATGGTTTCAATTGGTTTGATTTTGGGAATGGGTCCAAAAAGATCCTTCCTCCTCACTGGTCGTATGCTTATTCGAGCTGTGGTACGAAGCTTACCACTCTTAAACTTCGGGTTTGAAGAACTTCTACCAAAGGCAGCTTTACTCGGCGACATGTTCCTGAAAATAACAAATATCGAAAACAATGTATACTTATTAAGGATGAGATTATTCCTAATTCAAGTCTAGACTCGGAAGTCGAGGAATGTGCAAACTGTGTCATTGAGATTAAACACAAAAGGCTAGTGTTTAATTCACTCAATGTTGGCTCTGATACCAACCTGTCACGACCCGATATTTCCACGTATTACCGGTGGGCCCGGTGGGGAGTATCGTGACGTAGTTGATATCATCATAGTCAATATTCACAGTTCATTGCACAGCAGAAGTCTAAAAGTAATAATTATTACAAACCGAATGAAAGTATCATAAGTATTACAAACGGAATGTAAAGGATCCACAGGCGGATCAAAGATAAAAAGGATCATTGTTCAACAGATTATAACATCTAAGCTTGCAAGACTCTTTATTGATGCTAGGAGTAGCCAGCCTATTACGTGTAGTACCTGCACTCAACCTTTTTGAAAATACGTCAGTTTACACTGGTAAATACAATTAACTGACTCTTTTGAAAAAGGTTTATAAAAATTGATTTAAATGCACAAGGCACAAATGTTCTTTTATAACTTGGGATATTTATTTGAATATAAACTTGTAAAAGAATTACATGTTTGTTATACGTTCAGTAGCCCGGGCTGAATACCGGGTTAAAGATTAATAGACACACCACATGATATAGTCCCACGGCGAGTTATTCTCGAACAGGAGGTTATATCTTTTTATATATGCACCGGCAGGTATATGCCTACACCCCGTGCTTAGGTCGTGGCCATTTCAATGAATGCTACCAAGGATATCCGGGACATGGTCATTAACCCCCCAAAGGATTTAAGCAAACAAAACATTTTAAACGGGTTATTTCAATGATTTAACCTCCACAGATTAAATATTCAATACCCGACCAAGTGGTATTTTATATATCGTACCCCAAGCCCGTATAAGGGAAAATAAGTTAAAAGTATTTACCTGAGCAAATTATATAAATTTATCCCAGCCGTATAACCACAAGCAAGTGCAAGTATCTTTTACTGGTCTCCTAAATCTGGAACGAAGTTTTTAATAACATATTAGATTCCTAACGGGTCTTATTTAAGTCTTAACTTAGATCGGTTAGTTTTAAAGGAAGATATACGGTGCAAAACACATGATTAAGCGAAGACCGGATTAGAATGTGATTTAGACCCGACAAGTTTGAATACTTGTATAATATGGGTAAACTAAACACATTCTGGATTTTGAGATAAAAATGATAAGGTTTGACCCGTTTCGGTCAATTTATGCAAACTAGTCACATAAACCGAACCGAACGCGAAAAATGCATAACGGGTAACCAAAAGAGTCATGTACATGTTTCCTAAGTTAATATGCTTAAAATATGTTATGATATCAGTAGGATATCTTCCATTATGCCCAAAACGGATTTAAAGTCAAATTAAGCCCCGTAGGGGTATTTTGGTCATTTTAAAGGTTATAAAAGAGATTAAATATTAATCTGAGGTTCAGGTCTGAAATGATCAGTAAAAATAATTATTTTTATAAGTCATAACAGTAGGGTATTGCATATATGTGAAATTTATCATTTATAACCAAACTATGCACCGTAGGGGCATTTTGGTAATTTCACATAAGCTTTAAAGGCCAAATTTGGAAATCTGAGTTCAAAACTTTTGCTTACTGCTAAAATATAAAAATTTACTTAAAACATCAGTAGGTATCAAGTCTTATATGCCAAAAATGGTTTTAACCCATACTACGCGTTTAAACGCGTAAAAAGTCGTTTTTAAGCGATTTTCGGGTTATAATAGAAAATCTGAGTTTTTGATCAATTTATAAAGTTCAAAATATTTTATTTATCATATAAAATCAGTAGCAAAAAGTTTGGTATCAAAAAGTTATGTAAAACTCATTTTATTAGTAAAAAGGGTATAACCGGTAATTACTGAATCAAAGCAAGAACCCTATGCTATGATCAGTTTAAAAATAAATAAAAATCTTCAAAAATCCCAAAATATTATTTTACATCAGTGGGTAAAAGGTTTGGTGTAATAATTTGGGTTTAGATAGGCTTTATGCTAATTATACCGTTTAATTAATAAAAAGCTGTCAAATTACGCTATTGAGCATAACTCCTAATTTAGACCTCAAACTGAAGTCAAATTTTTAGGACATGTTTATAAATCAGTAACAAAGGTTTTTGTCCTCTCATATTTTCAAAAATCTCGTTTTAAGGTCAAAAGGGCATTATGGTCAATATTTAAGCATTTAACGGAAACATGCAAATGAATCGGATAATTAAGGACCCATGTTGTATAATCTCAGAGGGTTATACTAACATGTAATAGGGTCCTAAAGGAACCTTAAGGCATATCCAAAACAATCTAATTCGGTTCAGAACTGAAAGTCAAAGCAAAAGTCAACTTTTGCGACTTTCGGTTGCGAACCGGGTCCAAACTCAGAAGTGTCGGGTCGAACATGTCTAAACATGTTCTTACATTAATTTCTAAGTTATTTCAATGTTAAAACAGGTTCCATAGCTTCTACATTGCTAATTATGAATTTATTTGAAAAATAGCTTTCTGTTGACTTTTTATAATTAAGTTTGACCCGACATTTGACCAAGTTAGGGTGATAATCAGTAAGTGCCCTCTTAGGTGTTTATTACCTACATAATTACCAACTTATAACTACTTTTAATTTGACTAATTACTGGACCATTAGTGATTAATCACTAAGTCAAACTTTAATTACGATAAGTTTGACTTTTCGGTTTTTAAGCTAATTAAAAGGATTAAGCAGGGATTAAAACTCTTACTTAAGGTCCTTGCTATCTTTTCTACACTTCTCAATCTTCTTCTAAGTCCAGCTACCTCCAGAGATGAGTGCTTGAGTTGTTGCAAGTGAATGAGCACTTGAACAATTGAACTTATGGCCTTTATATAGGATTTCTAGAGCTCCAAGATCATTCCATATGTACCTAGGAGGTAATTCAGATGATCCCAAGTGTCCCTAGGCTAGTATAAACCATCAAACAAGCCCCTAGAATCGAAAACCAGGCTTTAAAGTCGGTGTAACCTGCTGTTACAGGCAACTGTCCAAGAAAACTGCATCTGCAGGTTTTACGCTGCCCGGGTAAAGTTAGGGTGAGGGTCTACGCGGCCCGCCTGAAAGTCAGATCCGGTCACCAAGTTTCAATAATTGCAATTCAGGTCCCTGGTCCTTCTAAACTTGATTTTAACTTGTTTTTATTGCACTTTTAACCCTCAAACTTGACTTTTAAGGACTCCAAGTCATAAACAAACTTTGTTAAGTCCCCGGTTAGCTATACAATCACCGAATAAGTCCTGAATTTCAACGTTGACGCTTTTAACCCCTTATTTACGAATGTTAGCATATCTTTCTCATATGATATCGAAACCTTGTGAAATTTTTATCACTTATACTCGTGAGCATAATTAATCGTTACAAAGCTTCGGGTTCGTTAAAAGGTCACTCAGAGGTATAATTAAACATGTTGACACATTTAACCCTTGCGGCTTGTAAACTTTCACTTTCTTCCACAAACGGCTTCATATGATTCATAATTCATTCGTTTAAGGGTATAAACATCGTGTAGGGTTGTTGAAAGGCATAATTATCCAATGTTGCCACTTGGAACCTTTTTACACATATACTTTCTCTGTTTGTCAACTTTAGTCCCTCATACTTAATCCATTACACGTTTAAAGCTCATGACACGTGTCTTCATTATATTGGTCGTGATTCTACGAGGTGTTACAGCTTGTTATCACCCAAACCAAATAGATGACATAAGAAGATCATATCTTCTTAAATGGGCTTTTCAACCGCGTAGTCATAAAATTCCTATTAGAGACTTTTATGGTAATCCAAGAAACCGAAATAATGTCATTACAAATCGACATCATTTTGAAGTTGACATTTTTAATGAGGTTTTGGACATGCAAATTCAAGAATTAGGAAATCGATTTAATAAGGTAACAAGTAGTTTGATAAAAAATATGTCGGGTTTAAATCCTTGTAAAGGTTTTTCTAAGTTTGACCCATCGAAGATATTGGCGTTTGCTAAGATGTACCCGAATGATTTTACTACACAATAAATAGAGACTCTTTTGGGTGATAATGAGTCATTTCGTCAAACTTTTAGCGATGATGATAATTTTGCAAACTTGAATGGAATAAGTGATCTTGCGTGTGTTATGGTTAAAACGGGAATGCATAGTTCTTGTCCTTCAGTTTATCGGGTAGTGAAGGTAGCTTTGCTTTTACCAGTTGCAACCGCAACCGTTGAAAGATGTTTTTCGAAATTGAAGCTTGTCAAGACGGATTTACGCAATCGAATGGGCCCTGAATTTTTGAACAATGCTATGGTTTGTGCGGTCAAAAATGATTTTTTACATGAAGTAAAAGACGACGATGTGATAGAACGATTTCAAGCTATGAAAAAAAGAAGAGGACAAATCTATTAAGTATTTGTTTTACTTTATTTATTTATTGTCGTTTTTTATTAATATTGTATGATTGCACGGTGATTTTTTTTTTTTTTTTTTTTTGTGATACCTCTGAGTTAATGTTCTAGTTCTGCCATTGATAGCCGGTTCGGGTGGTGGTTACTTAGGAAGGGTTGCAATCGTTTGAATTGAAATTATAACGAACCATCACAATGGTTGGTTGATATCCATTCTTAGGGTCACAAATTGCTTATATATAAATCATGATATACCTTTTTTTGTAGGCCATTGATTAGTTGCTTGGCTAAATAAGATATAGCGATGTAAGGTAGACTCTTGCTAACAACCATGCTCTACACATGATCTTTAATGATAGAACAAAAATAATCACAAATTGGTCCGGTGTGAAACACAATTGAGCAGAACCTCGGTTTATCATTGTTGTGTCACTAATTATTGCATGAACAAAACCAAAATCTTGGTTATGTGTTTGGTTACTTGTTTAACATCACAAGTAGTCAAAACATATTTTTCTTTCTTGATTGCTAGCTAAACAATCGTGTTAGGAACCGATCGAACGCTACTCTTTTATTATTTGAAATCCTTAATTTATGCATCGTCAATTCAAGTTTATACAACATATTAATTATTTATTAGATTATTATGAGTCGATTTCACAAGTACTATGCAATGTCTAGACATATTTATTTCAAGATTCTATCATAAGATCATGGTTGAAAGTCTATGAGATAAATTAATACATAGACTTGTACTTGTTATTAATAATATATACTAATGAAATTAAATAAACAAAAAGTTCCTAAAAGTTGACCATATGAAACATAGTTAACTCCATCAAATTTGCTTGCATCATACATACATTTGAATCTAAGGGATAGATTGAGTATAGATGTAATCTTGGTCCTCAAAGCCACTTTCTTCCGACTCATTTTGATTTTCTTGCTCACCCTTCGTCTTCTTTCCCTGAATCAAATAATAAAAAAAACAGTAGAAATTAAGCATCTTGATGTATTGCTCATGATGTATGCATGTAAAATGTATGTATGTATGTATGTATCTAATGATGATCTAACCACATGGACTGAATTGAAAGAAGTCATGTCTTCTTTGGCATCAAGATTCTCATGAGATAAGATGAGGATGAAGAGAACAAGAGAGAGCAGAGTTGTAGATCTCATCTTAATCATATGTAGCAGTTTGAGTTAATGTGGTGGTGATTTGGATATATAACACACTCACTCACACACACATAAATATATGGATATGTATATTATATAATCATACGTTTTGACATATACATATGGAGAAGTGAGTGTGTGTCATGTGTCACGTGTGTGAAACTGTACCATCCTTTGACCTGTCTATTGATTCCAAGACAACAAGCTCGAGCATCAATGGAGTGAGTTTGGCTTCTTTTGGTTTTCTGCACTTCACACACTAATACATATAACTCCAAGATTCGTAAGAATACTCGGTGTGAAGGAGGGTAGTCCTTAAAAGATGCTCCGTCACGTAGGATGGGTGTGAGGATGGGCCGGAAGAGGATGGACCTAGAGAAATAGAATATGGGCCTAAATATAAGTATTGGGAGAAAACCCTCTTAATTGAGAAAACCTAAAAAACTCTAACCTCCCGACATTTTTTTATTTTGAAAAAAATCACACATGTAATATACATGTTTTTAAGAGCTTTGAGCAAAAATATACTAAAAAACGCCAAGTGGATATTTTTTTTTAAAATAAACAAATTTTGCACAGCGCGATTGTAACATATGTTACACATGAATGTAACATATGTTACACAAAAACTTGTTTATTTTTTTTTAAATCTGGTCGGCGCTTTTTTAATTTTTTTTGCTCAAAACCCTTAAAAACATGTATATTACATGTGTACTTTAAAAAAAATGCCGAGAGCTTAGAGTTTCCTGGGTTTTCTCAATTAAAAGGGTTTTCTATCTATCTTTTCCTTATATATATATATATATATGTGTGTGTGTGTGTGTGTGTGTGTGTTGTATGCATATGTGTGTGTGAGAAGAAGGAAGGACGGCAAGAACGTCTGCAGGCCGGCGATCTCGACGTCGACGTCCCTGTGGAAACGGTGTGGAGGCCTAGCGACGCTTCAAAACGGGGCGAGAACATCCCTATACCATGTACCCTAATAATAGAATTAGCCTACTCTTAAATTTTCTCTATTAAAGAGACATGTGATAATGTTATATCCTATACTCATTTTGTAGAAACGAATTGGAAAACATTTGCCGGAATTTTTAACATTATTACTTTCTATTAATATAAGCATTACGAATTTACAATGTAAAGGGTCAATTAAATCAAGTTCAAGTCTTTCCAACTTTATATAAAATATTGTTTTTGCAATAATAATAATAAAATATTTACAAAACTTGTGGGTCTATATAATATAAATATAATATCTTTATATCAATATTTTGTAAACAAAAGAACAATAATGTGTTTCAATAATGGAGGTTACACAATAATATAATTTCTGGCTTTCCAAAAGATAAAGAATGATGGTGTTATTTTCCTTTTTTCATCTTTTACCGTATAAACTGATATAACTAATAACTGATATAACTAATTGTTTTTTGTCATATTAAATTTTGTAGGTATTGTTATTTTTTTTAAACATTTTTTGTTCATATAAAAGGGCTGAGTCAATCATAAGCTACGGAACATCAACTTATTAAAAGTTTGAATCAAGTAAGCTAAAACAAGCTTGAGTTGAGTATGATCTAAATCGTTCAACTAAAATATGGATTCAAAATAATTTTTTTCCCCAAGTATCTAAATTATTTAGCTTTGTTTATTTATGATAAATCACAACCATTTTTACACATGATTGATATCATGTTTCTAGCCAACAGACTTGAAAAAATAATGGTGTACGCCACAATTGGGCGTCCCTCACTAGTCTCATGACCAACATGAGAGAAGTAAATCACATGTCTCAGAATAAAATCGGGTGGTCTTGGAGTTTAATACTTTAATCCTAAACCTTCACAGTAGATTTCCATATCCTTACCATTTAGACATTATCATGGGGACTGTACCCAATAGCATTGGCGAAGTCACCATATAGAGAACGGTGTCACCCGGCACCATTAAATTCCGCATATCATGTGTAACGCGTAACATAAAAATTTTCGAGCGACACCATTGTTTTTTTACGAACAACACAATTATAATAATATAATTTCTGGTTTTCCAAAAGATACAAATGACGGTGTTGTTTTCTTTTTTCATCTTTTACCGTATAAACTGATATAACTAGTTTAAACTTGAAAGAATGACTGACATTATTTTTTGTTTATATTAAATTTTGTAGGTATTATTATTTTCTTGATATCTGAAAGGGTCGAGTCGATTATAAGCTATGCAAAATTAACTTATTAAAAGTTTGAATTTAGTAAAGCTAAAACAAGCTTGAGTTGAGTATGATCTAAACCGTTCTAACTAAAATATGGATTCACAATATTTTTTCCCGAGTATGTGTACATGATTTAAATTTGTTTATTTATGATGAATGACAACATTTTTATACATGATTGATATCATGTTTCTAGCCAATAGACTTGAAAAAAATGGTGTACGCAGCCATTGGGCGTCTCCACTGGCCCCATAACCAACATGAGGGAGGTAAATCACATGTGAGTAAATTGGGTGGTGTTGGAGTTTAATACTTTAATCCGGAACATTCACAATAGATTTCCACACCCTTACCACTGAGACACTATCATGGGGACTGTACCCAATAGCATTGGCGGAGTCACCATATGGGGAACGGTGTCACCCGGCACCATTAAATTCCGCATATCATGTGTAACGCGTAACAAAAAAAAAATTCAAGCGACACCATTGTTCTTTTTACGAACAACACAATTGTGTTTTTACAAGTGACACCATTGTTTTAATCTAAACCTTTCACATACTAAACAAATTTATAGAACTAAAATTAGGCCCAATCAATTAGTTTTTAATAATTCACTTTATATTAGTAAAGAAATAAAGGCCCATGTTTAACTTTTAGATCTTTTAACCTAATAACATTATAATCCATGTCCAATTATATGTTTGTTTTCAATGATATTATACTTTTATTATGATATTAAATTTTATTATGTGATTCGATCCAACTTGACCCAATTCAAAAATTTTAACTTGGGGTTAATATAAACCAGTGTATAAAAAATGATGCCATAAAAAAAGTTTAAGGCTACATCCCTGCCCAATAAACTTGGTAGCCACATAAACTAAAAACATGTAAGAAAGCGAAATTTAGCAAAGCTTTTTGTCACACCCCAACCGATGGCGGAATCATCGGGGCGCGGCACTAGGCGAATCAGATTGCTCAAGAGAATCCATAACAACTATATTGCGATAATATTTAATACATTCGTTATCCCATACTAACAAATAATACAATCACATAAGTTATCACAGATTTCTTGTCCTCTCGAACAATACAAATCCGACAACCGAGATTTTAGTTGGGTTTCTAGACCTCCTAGCTTGATTTGATAGAGTCTGTGATCTAACCTGCAACATACGTTAAAATATTTGTCAATACAAAAGTATTGGCGAGTATACAGGTTTGATAGGTATAGCGTAATAGATTAAAACGTGTAGCGAATTTCCACATTGTAACATCCTTGCTATTATTTTAAAGGTTCTCGTATAGATTACGAAAAACAAACTTGTAACAATGATTACAAGTGCATTTAAATTTTCTATTTAATTAAAACTTTTCCAATTTAAAAGTAATACAACATAATGTAGTTTAGTCGTCGTTTGAAAGTTACGACGACACACCGTGCGGAAGCTTCTTTTTCATGTGTTCGGTTCTTTCTCGCCGCTTGATCTTCATCCGGGTACTCTTGATATCCACCTATGATCAAAACCAACATAAAAGTTAGTTTTGATAACTTAAATATAAGTCTAAACAAGTTCTAAGCAACGAATAATCAAACAAAATATGTATTTCCAACTTTGATGTCTTAAACAACCAAAATACATACGCTATTGTATTTTAACCCGAAATCTTTAGCTCGGGTTCATAATATTTTTTTTAAATTGCGCGACTAGTTCGTAGGCTATGTGCATAAACTGTTTTTGACCCGTTTAGGGAATTTAAGCAATTTAGTCTAAAACTTGCCATTTTCTTTCGACGCTACAAAATTCCATATCTAAATAACTACATATAATCCACCACAACTATTTTGTGGTGGATTTAACATAATGAACCCCTTCTTCCCAAATTTTACCCTTCAACTAGTCGTTTCACGCAAATGACCGTTTTTAGGCATTTGAACGATGAAGTTTACGCCTACAACTCTTACATGCATTTAAGGGTTACATAATTTCAATACAGGTCTCTAAACGGCCTCTAAGGGTCGTTTGCCCGATTTACCCAACAAGGGCGTTTTGGTTAATTTAGTCCCTCCTTTTACAACAAAGGCCCTTTGCTAATGTATTTGACCAACATTGTCCTTTTAACTATAAATCTATATATACGCGTACCTTGCTCGAGTCAATATATAGACCCGTTTTATACCTTGTTTTAACTAACTGATATTCTATGGCGTCGCAATCTACCAAATTGCTAATTGCTCCTGTTAACATATGACTTGACAACAATCATTAGCCGATATTGTCAAATGGTGTTTTCACCACCATTTGACCCGTTTGGACTGTATGACCAACATTTGCATAGGTTATTAAAACATGGTTTTCAATTTCTCACTCTCACATCCGACCCATTTCGGATTTTAACTCAAGATCCTTTTTAAGTTAAATTTACATTAGTCGACGCTTGACTATATTTCCATTTTTTTTTACCCTCTTTCTCATAAACCATGGTTTCTATCATTTATATTTGTTCCGACCCGTATCATTACGCGTCGGAACCCGTATTTCGAATATTAATCTTCTCGTATTCATAACTTATAGAATTTATACGTATTCTACCAAGAAGTGTAAGTTTCACTTACCTTGCATCCGGTTATGTCCCTTTTCCGCGTACACGATCCGTTTGACCCGCTTCTTTTCCCAAGTCCTCATCTAGCTTGTCTAGAGTCAAACTATCATCATCACAATTCGTAAGACAGTTAGATTAGTCATAATCGTTTACGACTATTCCATCCTACGGGTTTTATGTCGAATTTATCATTCGACCATATCAAAATTATCATTCGGTCTAATCATTGGTCGGTTTGACTTTTTAAAAGTCAATTGACTTATCAACATATTCAAATGCACATTTGGTTCATTGAACTCACTTAGGAATATTTCATCCGAATTCTTAATGAAATCAAATTTTACACACAACCAAGTAGACCGCGATTTCATTTATGCATTTCATATCACTGAAAATGGGCTGTTTTTGGTGACTTGTTTAACCTGTTTACAAGTCTTCAAAAATTATGATTTTTTTGTGTGGAATACCTCTCGGAGGGTTAGACCTTGTGTTAAAATTTTAAGATCTAACTCTTTACCAAAAATTCGTAAAAAATCATTTACTAAGCTGCAATCAGATTCGTCACTTCTGACTGCAGCTTACGGAAAAATTCATTTAAAATTCCTCGTTTATCCGATTGACGAAATTCCAATTGGCGATTCTTTTAATCGCTTAAAACTTTCTACAGTAAGAATTTGAGATCATAACTCAATTCCTAAATTGAGTTATGACATTCGTAATGGGCTGCAAATTCTGCCAGAAAACGCAGCTTGAACCTTCGATACGGAAAAATTCATAAAACGCTCAATTTTCGTCGAAAAAATGCGATTCCAGTGGGGTTTTAAAGATATTTCCTGGAATTACATTCTAGACTCAAGAAACACATGTTTTTGTCACGTTTTGTCCAGGTTACAGCCAATACAAGTCGGCTGTAAATTCTGATCAGAAGCTGTTTGAATTCAGCTTTCAATTTGAACATGTTTATGACATTATAACACTTATTCTTAGCAATCAAAACCCCTAAAAGTATCACATACACGAATTTAGTCAAAACAAAATCTGAATTTACTTGAGCTAAGCATGATTTCAATCTATACTTGTCTAGGGTTTACTCCTAGGCATTCAAATGTTCCTATTTCATCTACATATCACACATGCATCCACAGATTTCGAATTCCCTAAATTCATGAGAATTTCAAGTAGAGAATTTTTATCAAATTTTACATACCTTGTGATCTCCTTGCAATGGGGATCACTAATCTATGCTCGATTTTCGTTTTGGACTTGATTTGATCCTTCAAATTGGAGGTTTTGACATGAACTAGGGTTTTGGGTAGCTTGGGATCGCCCCTGCTTCTTGATCGATTTCCAGACAAAACACATATTGTGTTTTGTTTTTAATAAATTGATTTTATTATAATTAGTTTCCAATTAGACACTTTTAGCCCCTCTAATTTCTTTTAGTTCATATTTAGGTGCTTTTAACTCACTTTTGAGTTAACATAAGTCTTATAACTAACTGGGTTATTTTATCCTAGTTAGTTTGTCCTTGTTTATTTAAAACTTTATAATTTTAATATAAAATTTTATATTTTCCTAGTTATAAAGTTTTAACCCACTAGTATGTCACTACAAGACTTCTCTTCTAACTAGGTTATTATTATTCCTAGTTAACTTATTGGATTCCGGGAGTTATAACCCGTCTTGTTTAAGTTCCGTTAACTCGGGCCTTTTATCCATTTTATTCCTTGAAAGTTCTTATCCGCCTTTTAATTAATATTAGGATTTTTTTTATTTAAGTTCTAATATTTATCGGGTTACTTTTGCCGCTAACGGTACTTTACCCGTCTTTTAGTATTAACGGGGTTTGATTACCAAACCCGTTTTCGGGGTGTTACAAGTCTACCCCCTTAAAGAGGTTTCGTCCCCGAAACCTTATTTACGTATTTCTTTTAATTTAGATTAAACGAACTTAGTTTCGTTTTCAAGACATTCACTCGTTCTTATCAGGCTAGTCAGGCTCTGATTATATAGAATCATTCGAAGGATTTGAATGTATCAAGATTTAATAGCTTACGAGCTAAGACCTAATTAAGGACTTGATGGAACGCGCAATGAGACCCACACTAATGATTTAGCGACGTGTCACCAATAAGTCGAAAAGCGCTATCACATAATGATATGCAGGACTATGATAGTATGAGCAACCTGTTTCGATTAAGGATCGACAGGATTAGAAGCTCCAAAAAGATACATGTACCTATTATAAAGGTCAATTGTAGTGCCTTAGAGACTCAAAGGTACTGAGGAAGATTAAGCCCAATATGAGGCAGAAAATACTTCCTTTACTTTAACAAATCTCGAGGTCGAGATTTCTTTTAAGGGGGTGAGGATGTAACACCTCGAAAATTCACGTCCTATAATGAGTTGACACGTGTCATATGATTGAACGCGTGAAAGAATGTTATTGAAGGACTTAAGTTGACGATCATGAAAAGTATATGAAAATACGAGTTCTAAATGTCAACAGTGAATAAATATATTGTACATTAACCCTACATGATGCTCATACCTTCAAACGAATAAATCATGGATCATGCGAAGCTAAAAGTGAGAGATTACAAACTACAGGGGTTAAATGTGTCAACATGTTTAAAGATATAGCTCTGAGTGACCTTTTGACAAACCCGAAGCTTTGTAACTGTTAATTATGCTCACTAGAATGCGCGATATAAATTTCATAAAGTTTCGTTATCGTATGAGAAAGTTATGATCAAATTCGTGTGCGAGGGGTTAAAGCGTTAACATTGAAAGTTATGACCTTTCGGGTTAACCGGAAGTGTCCAGGGACTTGGCAAAGTGGGTATAAGTCCTAAAGCCCTTGTAGGTAAATAATAAGGGGTCAAATTGCAAAATATAAGCTTGGTTGACCTTTCGAAGAGCCAAGGGGCAAGATGTGGAAAACAGAAAATGGAAAATCTGTTTACAGGGGTCAGGCGGGCCGCGTAAAGGTTAATGAAACCTTACGCGGGCCGCGTCAGGACGTCAGATGCATAAACATTGAACACCAGCCAAATTTCGCGCATAAACCGATTTTCCACATCTTTCTTGACCCCTAAACCACCCCTAGACACTTAGGGACACTTGTTGGTGATTTGTGGTCAATGGTAGACTTGTGTGTCAACAAGTTATGGTGATTTGATCACTATATAAAGCCATGAAGTTGCAACATTGTTCTTCACACCTTCATTTGCACTTCTGATCATTCTTGGAGCTCCCAAGCAGGCTCAAGTCTTCACATTTCGTGCATAGGGCCTTGGTAAGTTTGCTAAACCTTTCTAAATTAAGTTTTAGCTTAGTTATAGCTTAAAAGTCAAACCGTCGTAATTAACGGTTGACTTTAAGATTAATCACTAATGGTCCAGTGATTAGTCGAATCAAAAGTAGTTATAAGTTGGTAATTATGTGGGTAATAAACCCTCAAAATGGTTCCCCCTGATTCCCACTCTAACTAGGTCAAATGTCGGGTCAAACTTGTATTTAAAAAGTCAACAGGATACTTAGTTTACAATTTATGCATAATTAGCAATGTAGAACATATACAACCTGTTGGATCATTGTTATAACTTAGTAATTAGTGTAAGAACATGTCTAAACATGTTCAACCCGACAATTTCCTATTTAGACCCGGTTCGGAACCGAAAGTCGCATAGTTTGACTTTTACTTTGACTTTCAGTTCTGACCCGTTTTGGTATGATTTAGAAATACCTAAGAGCTTCATTTGGACCAGGTTACATGCTAGTATAACCCTCTGTGATTATACACTATGGTTCATTAGTTAACCGATTAATATGCATGATTCCGTTAATTGCTCATATGTTGACCATTATGCCCTTTTCACCTTAAAACGTGATTTTTGAAAATGTAAAAGAGTAGAAACCTTAATTACTGATATATAGACTTGTATGAAAAGTTTGACATCAGTTTGAGGTGTAGAATAAGAGTTATGCTCGTTAGCGTAAAATTAAAGCTTTATGTTAATAAAACGGCGTAATTAGCGTATAGCCTAGTTAAGCCTACTTTTTGATATCAAATCTTTTACCCACTGATGTAATATATTATTTTGGGATTTTTAAAGATTTTTAATAAATTTTAGGCTGAGCATAACTTATAGTCGTAGGCTTAATCCGGTAATTGTCGGTTTTGCCCTTACGGGCCATAAAATGAGTTTTACATATCCAAACGACTCCAAACCTTTTGCTACTGATCTTAAATGATAAATAAATTATTTTAAGCCTTCTGGAATAGTAAAAATATCAGCTTTAGGTATCGAACCCGTAAACGGCTTTTAATCGCCTAATTAAGCGTTTTTAACGCATAATATGTACTAAGATTATTTTAAACATACCAAGGGTGATACCTACTGATATTTGAGGCAAATTATAATATTTTAACAGTAAGCAAAGGTTGTTAAACTCAGACTTCAGTTTTGAGCCTTTCGGCTTATGTGAAATTACCAAAATACCCCTACGGGGCATAGTTTGGTTATAATTGATAAATTTCACATATATACTTTACCCTACTGTTATAAATCAGTAAACTATGTATTTTTGCTGATTATATCAGACCTGTAACTCAGGTTAATACTTAAACTCTTTTATAACCTTTTAAATGACCAAACTACCCCTAAGGGGCATAGTTTGTGTTTAAATTCGTTTCGGGCATAATAAAAGACATCTTACTGATGTCACCACATATTTGGAGCATATTAACTTAGGAAACCTGTAAATGGCTCTCATTATTACCCGTTACGCTTATTACGCGTTCGGTTCGGTTTATGTAACTAGTTTACATAAATTAGCCTAAACGGGTCAAACCCTATTGGTTTTATCTCAAAATCCAGAATGTGTATGAAATACCCATATAAGACAAGTCTCTGAACATGTCGGGTTTAAATCACATTCTATTCCGGTCTTCGCTTAATCGTGCGTACGAACCGTATCTTCCCGTAAGACTAACCGGTCTAAGCTTTGGCTTAATTAAAGACCCGTTAGCATTCTAATTGGTTATTTATACCATCATTCCAGACTAGAGCCTTCCGGTAAATTGTACCTATGCCTACTTAAGTGAATACGGCTGAGTTATTATAATTCTTGCTATTTAAGACAAGAGCTAGCTCAGGTAAATACTCTTAACTTATTTTCCCTATACGGGCTTGGGATACGGCACTATAAAAGTACCGCTTGGTCAGGTGTATGTAGTCATTTAAATTGGATTGTGATTGATGTATTTACATAACCTGTTTAATATGTATTATTTGGTGTATGGCTTTTGGGGGTTAATGACCATGTCCCGGATATCCTTGGCATCATTTTACGAAATGGCCACGACCTAAGCACGGGGTGTAGGCATACACCTGACAGCTGCATTATGTAAAAACTGGTAATCCACTCCGAGGTATCATCCTTGTGGGCACTATACCGGAACTGGTAATCCACTTAGAGGATGATAGCCTGTGGGCATTATACCTGTGGCGTGTCAGTTAATCTGTCCGGCTCTTCTAACCGGCCCTAATGGACGACAAATAAGTAAAACTGTATACAAGATTATATACAAATAATTTTCCCAAGTTAAAAAGGTTAATCTTGCCTCTGTGCATTTTAATCAAAGTGTCAAAATATTTTGTGCCTGGTGCATCTAAATCAATTTTCTTAAACTCTTTTCAAATGAGTCAGTTGAGTGTATTTACCAGTGAAAACTGACGTATTTTCAAAAGTCTAAGTGACAGGTACAAGTACATAATAGGCTGGAAGCTGCTCAGGACGTTAATAAGGAATCTTGCAAGTTCTAGGCGTCTAAAGTCTGTTGAAAAATATTTGTATTTTAAGATCCGCCTGTGGATCCTTTACTTTCCGTTGTAATACTGGATATTACTTTATATTCGGAATGTAATATAATTTATCTTTTGCTTCCGCTGTGCATTTATATATTGTGTTGTTTGACTATGATGATATCAACTACGTCACGATACTCCCCACCGGGCCACCGGTGACACGTGGAAAGTCGGGGTGTGACATCTCATCAATCTGTTAACAAGTTTATTCCGTGCTTGTCTTATATTAACAAGCTCTTTGTATTTGTCATAACATTTTCTTGACTTTGAAAAGTTTTACCGGCTAGACTAATTAGTCGCCATCACTTCATACCCCGTCACCCGAGTATATTATTTTGTCATCTCTGGCCTTATGTGTGTTTAAGATTTTCTAAACCGCCTTATACTACTTATGTTTGTTAAAACATTGTTTTTGACTAAAAACTAAATTTTTAGTTTACGTTTTCTCTGTCTTATGTCTTTTTCTCATGTCTAGGAATTTCTGTCTAAGTTTTATTCCTGACCGTTATTATTTTACATGGAGAATTGTAACCAGTTTTCCACGCTTTATCCAAGTGACCCGCAAGTTCTTTTACTTAGCCTAGTTAGCTTTTTCTTTAGATTTTCACCTTTTTAAGGTGAGAACCCCAACAATTCGTTTCTTTCTGTTTGTGACCCGAAGGTCTTTTTGGTCCCGTAGACTTTAGCACTATTTATAATCCCGTAGGTTATGATGATCCCATAGATCGTCTTTTATCCATGTCTTTATTCAAATGTATATATACATATATAGCGCCAAAGCATCTTTTATTATGTTTGGAATCGTTTATTTTTCGCTTTTGAACTTTAGTTGGCCTTGACCGTAGTCTAAAGCTTCGTTCGTTTACTCTTGGACTAATCTTCCGACTTTATGACTCTTTACGTCATTTACACGTTGGTTTGTTCTACGCTCACCGTTTCCCCGGTTCATAATTATACTTCTTTATGACCCGTTACCCGGGTTCTTTATTATTTCGCGCTTCCATTATTCGGTTGCGCTTACTTGCACTACCAAGCTTTTATACTTTATTTATCCTGTTTGACTTATTCGTGTGAGATTTAATTACTCATGAACGTCATACCTCATTCTTTATTCGACCCGTTCAACTTTAGAATAGTTGAACGTAGTTATCAAAATTTCTATTTGCAAATTCTCATCGTCTTTTAGTCATGACTCTTAATCCGAGTCCTTTGACTTTCTATTTCGCGTACCCGTCTCTTGGTTTACGCATGCTTTCAAAATCTTACCCATCTATCAGGTATCTTTACCGAAGTTATCATCAAGTAACCATTCTTATATGGTTTTAGACATCATCTTAATTTATTTGATCATCTTAGCGAAATCCATTGCTTTTATTTAGTCAAGTCTTTTATTCATTTATTCTACCCCTTTGACTTGTCTGTGTGAATTTCATCACTTATGACTGTCAAACTTTATCTTTATGCCCTAGCATTCTCATTAGTTGATCTGTATTTTCATTTACTTTAATCCTTGTCCTTTCTCTCGGGCTCTTCATTCAAACGTAATACGCTTCTATCATCCGACTTGCGTCTACGTTTATTATCAAACATCTTGCTTATTTGATTTATTTGGGTACCTTTTAAGTTAGTCCCATTCACCCCGCCCTTACTACATCGGACATAAATGTGTCCGCTACAATAAGTTCATGGTATCATATGCCACTACTTACTTGGCCAGAGTAAGCGATCAACACATGATACACATGACCTTTTTATAGCTTTCACATCACACCCTATGTAAGTAATGCATCTATTTATTTCATATCTCTGATTTCATTTAGTAAAACTTTATTTAATTGCAAAACAACAATCATTAGTTTTACTAGTTTTACATTTGAACATATAAAATGTTTTTCTTTTCTATCGAACTATTATATAATCACATTTGTTAATGTGATCGCTACTTTTCTCAATAGCATTATATTGAGAGTTTTTTTTTCCACTTGGATAATTACCCCCCGTCCAAGTTTTCATATGAACTATTTCTATTATAGTTTTGATATTCATTATTGTAACACCCTAGTTTCTAATTAACAATTTGATTATAAATTGCCAACAATTAGATGCGTAGTTAAGACTACACATATTGTAAAAATGCGGGTTTATTAAAACTTTTACAATTCATAAGTTATTCTAGGTAACATGTTCAAATTCGTTGTTTTAATTTTACAACGTGGCAAAGTGCGGAAGCGTGTGTCTTTATCGTGTTCGGTTCTTCGCTGAGCTTGATCGTCTTCCGGCATCCAGAAAGTACCTACATTTCATAAACATGAAATGCTTTAGTCATACGGTAATTAAAACGCATCTAAACGAGTCCGGAAAACAAAACTGATTAAAATGCATTTTTGGACAAGGTCCATCGTAAATTACGGTGGGTACCGTAATTTACGGTAGCCCATGTTTTTCTATGTTGCCACCGTAAACCAGTAATAAACTGGCGTAACACTTTCAGGCTCCACCGTAAATTACGGTGGCACCGTAATTTACGGTGGTACCTGCATTCAGCTTTTCCAATTTTGCCGTTTTTGTTACGAAAACATTCGTAACTTTCAATCCGCTTATCCGTTTGACCTACCGTTTCTTCCTACATGTTTGTAATTTGATTCTCCATCATATGGAGTTAAAATCCGACATTCGGCTTAACAAAATTTAAGACCTTTAAGTCTTCGGCTTATTACTCTTTTACCAAAATTTGACCCGTTTACGCATTTTATCAAACAAACGTATTTGTTTGATTCCTATATCACATACAACTCTTTAATTTAATATTACCTACAATTTTAGGTTCTAATCATAGGTTTATTACACAATTTTAACCCGTTTTCACTCGTATGCTTATTTTGACCCGTTAAGGGTTCTTAAGCACTTTTGAGCCTAAAATCGCTTTCAATTGCTTCTATAATTATTCTAAGTATTCATTTAATCATAAAACTCATTTCCAAACAACTTTTAAAAGGTTGTTTGGTCAATTTAGCCACCAAGGGCGTTTTGGTCCATTTTAGTCCTTTATTAACAATGGAGGACTTTTGAAAGTATATTGGACCCATAATCCCTCTTTTAACCTATGATTATGTTTGAAAAGTCATTAAGCTTTCCAAACGCCATGTTCATTACATAAAACATTTGGTTTATCTATCAAGTAACCAAATGTCCGTTTTGACCTCTTTTAACACTCTTGAACCATATGTTCTAAATGAGTGTTACCCTATTTCACATACCTGGCGCAGATCAATATATTGACCCGTTTTTAATACCTTGCTTTTATAACCGCTAATTCATAGCGTTGCTAACACCAATTTGACATTTACACCTGAAATAATATAGCTTGACAATAATCATTAGTCGCTATTGTCAAAGGGTGATATCTTCACCTTTTGACCCATTTGGTCTAAGTGACCGATTATGTTGGCGAGATGATATTTATTACCATCTCATCTATACGACTCGCTTCGGTTTACACCGTGTGACCATTTCACTTATTAATTGATTTTCTTAACGCTTTTTAGTCTGTTATGGCTTACGCCTTACAGTGTCTTTCAAAACCAATAGTTATGGTCAACGCATGACCAATTTACCTTTTTACCCTTATTGTTTGTTTTGGTTTACCCTATAAGGTAACCATTCAAAGGTTCATTTTCCATTTGTCATAAAATGATCGAATTACCGATTTAATTCCTTTTTTAAACCATCAACATGGTTTCTTGTCGTGCTTGACTAACTTGTTCCGTACGTTTACACGTCGGAACATCATACCTCAATTATGTATTTGTCTTTTTCGTAACTAATACGATAAGGGAGTATTCTAACATATAAGACTAGTGTAAGCTATACTTACTTTGCATCCGAATTATACTTTTCCGCCATTCTTGCTTCGTTTGACCCGCTTCCTTTCCAAGCCTCCACCTAGCTTGTCAAGCGTCAAACTATCATCATAATTCGTAAGACGGTTATATTAGTCATCATTAATTATGACTATTCCATCTTACATATTTTCTATCACAATTACCATTCGATCTTATTAATGGTCGGTTTGACTATTTAAAAGTCAAATCACTAATTAACACATATGATTGCACTATCAAGTTCACAAGACTCAATTAGGCACATTATCAACACTTAGTTCTCATTTAGGCATTTTAACAAACACCTAATGTGCATACATTTTACTTATTTACTAACTAGTTCATAACTAGTTATTTTCACCAAGATTAACATCAAAATTCAAACTTTCATGTCTAGTGTTCATGAACTACACTTAGTACTAGTATCATAACATCAATATTCATCAATTTAACACTCTAATTCAAGTGTTCATCTTCTTGTCATAAAACCCACTTAGCACACATATGGGTCATCATCAAATTTCTATCTTTCAACACTAGTTTATCAAATTATTAACTAGGGTTGTTCCTAAACATGAATTTCATCACAATAAGACTCATAGATTCAACATTCATTCCAGAATTTCGATTATGATTGTTCATCATAGTTTCAAAGTATCACTAAATCATAAGATTCAACATACCTTGTGATCCCCACGACTTGGTGATCATTAATATGTGTTCATGCATCCGATTTGGGCCAGATTCGACCTTCAATTTGATGGATTTGTTGGAGTTAGGGTTTGAGCTCCCTAAAGCTCTTCCTGGTCGATCCTCACACACGCACACACACTCTTGTGTGTGTGTTTGTGTTTTATTTTAAGTTTATAATACCATTTTCAAGTTACCCGGCTTTGGTCCCTCGTGTTTGGTTAGTTATTAATTAGGTTACAACCTAATTACTTTCAACAATATTCCCACTTATTAACTAGGTTTTATATTTCTAGTTAACTTAGCGGGTTCGGGAATATTTATGACTAAGTTTATTTTAGGTCCCGTTAACTCGGGTCTTCTAAGCTTTTATTTCATAAAAGCTTTTATTTACTTTTTATTTATTATTAGGATTAATTATTTAAATCCTAATATTTACCGGGTAAATTTTTACCACTAACGGTATTTTACCCGTCTTTACTATTAACGTGGTTTGATTACCAAAGCCGTTTTCGGGGTGTTACAAGTCTACCCCCCTTAAAGAGGTTTCGTCCTCGAAACCTTTTCTTACTTAATTTATCGAGTTCAATTCCATGTATTTGTTCTCGATAATCAATTAAGCATTTCTCATATCTTAACTGATTGTTAGTATTACCAGAAAAGTATGGTAATATTCTTTTGGTTATTAATCATCTACGTATGTTACATGACATAATGCGACTGGAAATAACGTAATCTCGTTATTCCCACTAGTTTATTTAACTTAGCGATATTCCTCGCTTTCATATACTATCGAATTCTTTATGAATCCATTACTTTGACCCGTTTAAAGGTCTCTAGTGAAATCTTTCACTTCTAGCAACATTTTCTTTTATTTTCAAATTTATTTATTCGGTTTAGTTATACCGAATTTCCCGTTTACAAGCGAACCAAATTTCTTAACTTGAATTGCTGACTTTGGTCGGTTTCACTAACTAGACTTATTTGTCCAGTTCCTTTTTACCGCTTGCTTTGTTATAATGTGATTCTACTTCACATTACATTTCTTGACCGTGATTGTGTTACGTCATGTTTAATTTATATCAACCTTTCATTTTCGAAAATATCTCACTTTTCGAATATATTGTCTTGCGCCTAACAGTGTCAAGACTTGTATCTTTCATACTTATCATTTAAATTCCTATCAGAATTTATGTTTGTAAAAACATTATTTCTTACTAAAACCGAAGTTTTAGTTTTAAGATCTTCTCTTTAACTTCTGTCAATTATCCATTCCAGGATATTGACAGTCCAAAATTTATTCTTTTACAGCATTTGTTTTATGCGGAGATTCTCAATTTATCCGTCGCTTTGTCTAATTAACCCCGTAAGTTTTATCGTTTTGCTCTATAGGCTATTTTATTAGACATTCACCTCTTTAAGGCTAGGTCCTTATAATCTATTTCCTTCTAGTCGTGACCCGTAGGTCATATTAGTCTCGTAGACTTTTCCATTGTTTATAACCCCAAGGGTTATATTGATCCCGTAGATCATTCTTTACGCATGTCTATATTGAAATATATATATGGTGTCAAAGCACTTTTTTTTTTTTTTTTTTTTTTTTGTTTGAAAATCATTTGTTTTCACCCTTGAACTTCATTTGACCTTGACCATAGTCTAAGGCTTCATTTGTTTACTTCCGGGCTAATCCTCCGACTTTATGACTTCTGACGTTATTTACGCGTCAGTTTGTCTCAAGCTTACCGTTATCCGGCTTGCGCTTACTTATGCCATTAAGCATTTATACTTTATTCAACCCGTTCAACCTCAAAATGGTTGAATATAATTATCAAAATTTCTGTTTACGAAATTTTATGGTCTTTTAGTCATAACTCATAATCCGAGTCTTTTGACTTTAAATTCATGTTCTCGTCTCTCGGTTTACGCATGTGTTTAAATCCTTACCCATCAACCGGGTGTTTTACCGAAGTCGTTATTATTGCAACCCTCCCGGTATGCATTAAGACCTCGCTTCATTTTTATATTCCGACTTTGTCTTTAAGTTGGACGTTTTACAAATACGACCCGTTAAGGGACTCATTTGCAATTTCCGGGTTCGAGCGTAAGTACACTCCCTCCCAATACTTGTCTAATCATGCTTGCGTTTTCTGGGTTCGAGTGTAAGTACACTCCCTCCCAATACTTGTCTAACATGCTTGCGTTTTCTGGGTTCGAGTGTAACTACACTCCTTCCCAATACTTGTTTAATCATGCTTGCGTTTTCTGGGTTCGAGTGTAAGTACACTCCCTCCCAATACTTGTCTAACATGCTTGCGTTTTCTGGGTTCGAGTGTAACTACACTCCTTCCCAATACTTGTTTAATCATGCTTCTTTGTCCATTCACTCGGGCTCATTATTCTAATGTAATACGCTTCCGTCACTCGGTTGCGCGTTTACATTATTATCAAATATTTTGCTTGTCTGATTCATTTGGGTACTTTTTACTTAGTCCCATTCACCCCGCCATTACCACATCGGACATAACTGCGCTTATTATAAGAAGCTCATGCTATCATGTGTTCACTACTTACTTGGCCAGAGTAAGCGATCAACACGTGGTACGCGTGACCTTATTATAATTACCACATCACGTCCCATGTAAGTAACTCCTCAAATTGTCTCCATGTTTATGGGTTCATTTGGTAAAACTTTATTTAATTGTTAGTTAACAATTATTAGTTTTAATCGTTTATCCTTGAACATGTACAATGTCCCTTTTTATAAACATTTATTCACATTCATTGATGTGATCATTACTTTTCTCAATAGGATTTGTATTGAGAATACTTACTTGGATGATCACTCTCGTCCAAGTTTCTATATAAGCAGGTCTTGTTATTCATTTGTTATTCATCATTGTGAATAACACATTTCCTATTAAATTTCTCTTGGAAATCAAGTTTTCCAAGTTCTATCATATGTGTATGCAACCGTTATTACTTACGTGTTTGTTGCATATAACGTCTCGTGCGATTAAATTTAAAAGTGTGCACCTGGTGATGCTTGCCCTAACGGGCTTCTCTTGTCATTAGTCTTGTTCGCGACCGTTACGCGATTTTGGTCCTTAATGAGTATGCTCTTCCTGTCATACCTCGGACCGTTCCATCATCATATCCATAGTTTGTTTGACTCTCATCGTCTTCAAACGCGAGTGTCCTTCATTTAAAACATTCACAAAAGTTAGTAAAGTCAACTTCAATAATCGCCCGTATTATAATACAAGGCATTTTCTACTATACACGTCAACGCGCGTATTTCGTCAACTATGTCAATCGTTTTAATTGGGGTAACGTGTATCACACGATAGCCCTATGTGTTGTTTACAACACTTTAGCATGCTAAGCTGTTAACATACTTGTACTTACCGGATTTGCGATCAAGCCTCGAACCGAACACTATTCTTTGTCAAGAGCATAAGGTTTAAGTCCAAGCATGGTTCCTCCCAACCATACTCGAATCTCTTAAACCAAGGCTCTGATACCAACTTGTAACACCCTAGTTTCTAATTAACAATTTGATTATAAATTGCCAACAATTAGATGCGTAGTTAAGACTACACATATTGTAAAAATGCGGGTTTATTAAAACTTTTACAATTCATAAGTTATTCTAGGTAACATGTCCAAATTCGTTGTTTTAATTTTACAACGTGGCAAAGTGCGGAAGCGTGTGTCTTTATCGTGTTCGGTTCTTCGCTGAGCTTGATCGTCTTCCGGCATCCAGAAAGTACCTACATTTCATAAACATGAAATGCTTTAGTCATACGGTAATTAAAACGCATCTAAAC
>JARYGA010017726.1:0-15273 GCA_030545235.1 Helianthus tuberosus | reverse complement strand
GGACAAACGATAAAGAAAGATCACCTTCAACATAAGCAACTAGTTATTAAAGTCATTAATACGAAACCAAATAAAAAGTGCGAAAAGATTAGAAATAAAAAGTATTACACTAGACACTTTGTCTTCACCAAGTGATGTAAGAAACTTAGGCAAACATGGCCTTGATTGTCAAGAACTCTTACGATCAATCTTGGATCCCGAGACGACTCACACACTCTACGATGGACAATGGATGATGGTGGTGGATGATGGTGTTATGGTGGTGGTGGGTGGTGGGTGAAGTGTGAGAGAGGTGGTGTGCCAAGGGATGGTTTGAGCTTGAGCCAAGCACTTCTATTTATAGGCTGAACAGAAGCTCGGGCACGGCCCCGTGTCCAGTGGGCACGGCCCCGTGTCCACATCCTTCTCTTTCTTCATTTAATGCAGCTTTGTCTTATTAGTTGACCACGCCCCCGTGTCCGCTGAGCACGACCCCGTGTGCAGAAGAATCTTTGTACTATGAAGATTTGCCTGGATTGTGCGAATCTTATAGTTGACACGGCCCCGTGTCCGCTGAGCACGGCTCCGTGGTGGGCAGTAGAAGCTTCTACCACTTTGTCTTTTCTGCTGGCACTTGGGCACGCCCCCGTGCTGGCTGAGCACGGGGCGTGTTCAGGCTTCTGATCTCTTGTTTTGCTTGGGAAGATGCTGTCGTGGGGTCGGGCATGTCACGTCTTGTTCCTTTTCTTGTATTTATGTTAGATTTTGGTGTCTTTTTGCTTCTTTTGTTAATTTGAGCTCATTTAATCCTGAAAATACAAAAGGAAGACAAAAGCACACTTTTTCCAACATTAGTACTAAAAAAGGGTTAGTTTTATGCCTCATTTGATGAAATTTATATGTTGTATTTTTAACACATCAGAAGGATACCCGAGAAAAACACAGGGTTGTGAACGGTTAGCTAATTTGTGAAGTGTGTTAGAGGGAAGAATGCGGTAACACAAGCAGCCAAACATGCGTAGGTGTTCATAGGTTGGTTGGCACTTGTAAAGTAGGGTGGTTGGTGAGAAAAAGTTATGGTTTTTACGTCGGACAATTTTGAGGAGATAGGTTGCAACTTCGAGCGCATGATGCCCTAAGTTAGGCGAGAGAGATGATTGAGCGAGAAGTGTGCGGAACATGTTATTAAATGCCATATTCCAATAAAATAAAATACCATACCCATGTTCTTCTCCGATGATACCTTAACACCGGCCAACACCATCATGTTTTTCCGGCCATGCTGGCGACGACACACCACCACACCTCGAAACCAACCTCCTGCCAATACACCACCTTCACTACCATTTAAACACAACCCGCCACCTTCCCACCTCCTCACCATCGTAAACGACCAACCATATCCGACACACCTCACTGCCTTCCATCACCTTCACCTCTACAATCAAAAACCTCAAATCACTCATCCCCTTTCACCTCCGACACACCTCACCACCGACCACTGCAAACCTCCACCTTTTTACCACCTTCCACGACCACCGCAAACCTCCATCTCTACCAGCTGAAATGTCCACCCCCACACACCTTGGGCCACCTCTGTCATGCTTAATCGCCACCACCGTAGACCATTGTGGCCCACTGCCACCACCAAATCAACCACCACCCAACCAATCCCCCCTCATTCCCACCAATCGCATACCCATTCAACAACAATTCAACCAATCAACTCTTATTCCAACATCTCAGGAGGAATTACAATCTAAAGCTGAACAACTGAAGATCTCTCAGCTTCGCAGGTAATCGATGGTTGCTAATGACCAATTGCCGGCTGGTCGTGGTTCTCAATCTCCGGCGGCAAACTTCACCATCAAGTACTCGGTAAAGTAATTAGTCGCTTTCAAACCCCTAGGTGCAGATAAGAAGAACTCATGGTGGTCATGCTTCCATTTTTGTGCTAAAACATAATGGGTTGCAGGGACAAATCTTGGATATATTTGGTAAACAAAAATGGTGAATTAGATGATAGTTGTGTTTATTTCTTTTAATTAAATTGTTTTTTTTTAATATAGGTGGGGTCCACAGTTAATTATCTCTTTATTATTGTTTTAATTTTTATGTTTAGTAGTATGGGTAATTTGGTCATTTCATATCAATTTAACTGAACAAACTAACCCCCATCCAGTGTAGGGACTAACCGAGTAACAAGTGAGCAAACCATGAGGAACAAACATGCTATTTTGAAAAGTTGAGGACTAAAGGTGAAAAATGAAAAACTCTGGGCAATTAACTCTGTTATTTCGTTAGAAAATTTTGCATGAAATCATAATGAAGCAACTGATTTCAAATGCAACAAACATTAGACCACAAGAAAATGCTTTATATGCTAAGTAGCTAGCATTTTCACTTTATTCATAATCATATAACATATGCTACTCAAGGTTTGGCTATCGCCTTTTCGGCTTCAATCTTCTCCTTGGCGAGCTCTTCCGCTCTTAGTTTATCCTGAGCTGTATACACATATGTACTTGAATAATACACAGGTGTATACGTCTAGTATATACCGAGCTGTATACACATATGTACTTGAATAATACACATGTGTATAAATCTGATTTATACCGACCTGTGAGAACAAGATGTAATAATATATAAGTGTATAAGTCTTGTATATACTGACCTGGTACACATATGTTAAAAATATAATTTAATTAAGTTTAATATTTAATTTTAAAAAGAACATACGAGTATATTTAAAAAAACAAAACATTAGCCTTTCAATCTCTCATAATTAAAATAATAAAGAAATAATTAAATATATGAGAGAGAGAGAGAGAGTGTGTTAAGAGATGAGAAAATTTAGGAATTTTAATTAAAAATACTTAGATAATGTTAATCTTACCCTTTTACTCTAAAAAATGATCAAGTGCCAAGATTATTTGTTCACTCGGTTCACTCTAAATAAGTGGTTAACAAATGAACCTAATCCAATATATATATATATAGGGAGGAGCTCATGCGAGAACCACCTTTATTGTGAGAACCGCGAGAACCAATGTGAACACAACCTAAAATAGCTAAAAAACCCTAAAAAAAACCCAACTCCCACCCCCCCCCCCCAAAAAAAAAAAAACCTAAACCCCCCCACCCCCCAAAAAAACCTAACCCCCCCCCAAGCTAAAATGCTAAAAACTAAACCCCAAAAAAACCTAAAAAAATCTAAAAAATTTTTTTTGATTTTTTTAATATTTTTTATGTTAAAATCGCTACTTTTAGAAGCCAAAAAAAATTTTTTTTTTTGGCTTCAAAAAGTAGCGATTTTTTTATAAAAAATATTGAAAAATTTAAAAAAAAAAATTGTCTGATTTTTAGCTATTTTTTGGCATTTTTGGTTGTGTTCACATTGGTTCTCGCAATAAGAGGTGGTTCTCGCATAATCTTCTCCCTATATATATATATACAGGGGACCGCTAAAATGAAAACCACCTTCAGTTGTAAGAACCATGAGAACTTTTTGATCCGGGACGAGTTGGACCAAATTTTTTTTCATAAACGTAGATGCTTGTATTATAAACACATTTGTAAAAAAAATTAAAAAAAAATGTCGTGTGTGTAGTTTTGAGCACCACAAGTTTGTGTTTACGGGTACCGTAAATTTTAACAAAATTTACGGTACCCGTAAACACAAACTTGTGGTGCTCAAAACTACACACACTGCATTTTTTAAATTTTTTTTTTTAAATATGTTTATAATACACGCATCTACGTTTATGAAAACAAAATTTGGTCCAACTCGCCCCGTACGGTGTAGTTCTCATGGTTCTTACAACTAGAGGTGGTTTTCATTTTAGCGGACCCCTATATATATATATATATATATATATATATATATATATATATATATATATATATATATATAGGGGATGTATCATGAGAAAACTAGTTTAAATGAGAAAACCAAAAAAACTTAAAAAAAAACCTAAAAACATACCAAAATTTTTTTTTTTTTAGAATTTTTTATAGAAAAATCGCTACTTTTTATCTATGGAAAAAAATTTTCAAAAAAAAAATATTTTTTTGGTTGTACTGCAGATGTGCACTAATACATAAAGCTTAAACCACTTAACTCACCCCCCACCGACACCCCCCAAAAACCTAAACCCCCCACCCCCCAAAAACCTAAATTCACCTTCCCACCAAAAGCCTAACCCCCCCCCCCCACCCCACCCCCCAAAAAAACCTAAACCCCCCCACCCCCACCCTCCCGAAAACCTAAAACTAAACCCTAAACATAAACCCGAAAAAAACCTAAACCCCCCTACCCCCATCCCCCAAAAACCTAACCCCCCCCCCCCCACCCAAAAACCTAATCCTAATCCTAAACCTCCAAAAAAACTAACCCTAAAAGCTAAACTAGACTCAAAAGGCTAATTTTAAGCATGTAATGCAATTGTTGTACATGTTATATTGCACATGTGCACTACTATAATAATAGTATTGAAAACAAGACGACGCCATAAATCTTTTTTTATGTCATAAAAAATATGCTCGAATATACTTGAATGAAAGATACAAAAATTTGTGATCTTATGGTGCCATTTTTGTTTTAAAAAGATAACGTATTGAGAAATGGGAAATGTTTGAAAAGTTATATATATTTTTTTCCAATTTTACCCATCCTTCATTAAAAGTCCCCCCCCCCCCCCCCCTCTCTTCATTAAAAGTCTCCCCCCTCCTTTTTAGTGGTTTTTAATTAGTTTTCTAGTTTTCTCATTTATATCTAGTTTTCTCATGATCCTCTCCCAATATATATATATCATGGTTGTAAAAGTCGCTAGGCGCTCCCTAGTCGGTCGAATGGGGAGTTGAGAGTACTCGGCCTAGGCGAAGAGCACACGGGGAGTACTCGGAGATGCCAAATTATAAAGAAATTAGTTTTTGGAAATTAAATATATGTCAAACAACATAAATTTACTAATATTTATAACAAAATACGTGAAATTGTATTCATTCTAATATGATAGGCATATAAGTTATGTTTTATTTTATTTTAAGTCAAACTTGGCTCGAGTTGACCTACTAGATTCGATTTTGGCCAATGTTGACCGCATTTGATTGATTCTATGTACTTAGTCGGAGTTGAAAAAGTCGCCTCGGCAGCCTACCTTGTAGCGACTACTCGGCCTTGGAGACCTTGTTTTACAACCACGATATATATATATATATATATATATATATATATATATATATATATATATATAGGGGGCCGCTAGAATGAGAACCACCACGAGTTATGAGAACCGCGAGAACCAAGTGCCACGGAGGGCCGTTGACCACGAAATTTTTTTTACACCTAGATCCGTATATTTTAAGACCAGGTGTAAATTTTGGGTTCAAACGGCGCGCCCGAGGGGGTAGTTTTTTACGCCCAAAGTTTGGGTTTTTTTAATTTTTTTAATTTTTCTTTTTTTTTTTTACCAAACTTTGGGCTTAAAAAACTACCCCCTCGGGCGCGCCGTTTAAACCCAAAATTTACACCCGGTCTTAAAATATACGGATCTAAGTGTAAAAAAAATTCGTGGTCAACGGCCCTCCGTGGCACTTGGTTCTCGCGGTTCTCATAACTCGTGGTGGTTCTCATTCTAGCGGCTCTCTCTCTCTCTCTCTCTATATATATATATATATATATGAGAGTTCAAGATAAAACTCCTTTTATTGCGAGAATTTGAAAACTACTAAAAAAGCTTAAAAACACCAATTTTTTTAACATTTTTTTGTTGTAAATCTTACATTTTAAAATACAAAAAAAAAACTTTTATTTTTGAAAAAAAATAAAAAAAATAGTATTACACATGTGAAACACTACGAAAAAATAAAAATTAAATAACAAATAATATTAATCATATGAGTTAAATGCCATTTTAGTTCATGTTTTTTGATCATTTTAACAGTTTAGTACAAATGTTTCAATTTTCACATGTGGGTTCGGAAATGTTTAACCGTTACCATTTTAGCTCACTAGGTTAACTTTATCTATTTTTTCTATTAACTAAAATTACATTTATCTCATTATTATCTTATGATTATTTAGTCATAATTCTATTCCAAACAATGTAAATCTATTGGCTTTAAAATTAATCATATTGTATCTTAAAAACGGGATCACGCCCTAGGGAAAGGGTATGCAAATACTAAATATATTTATGAAATTTTATTTTAAGCGGTTGAAAATTAAAGAAATTGCGTTACTCGTCCGTAGAAGAGTAATTATATCATTTTGTGGATGAACATGAGATGTGATTCTACAGGCTTCTAAACAACATAATTTATATATCATTTCATTAGAACATTTTGCATGGAATCATAATGAAGCAACTGATTCCAAATACAACAAACATTACACACAAGAAAATGCTGAATATGTCAAGTAGAAAGCATTTTCTCTTTATTCATAATCATATGACATTTCCTACATACTCAAGGTTTGGCGGTCGCCTTTTCTGCTTCAATCTTCTCTTTGGCGAGCTCTTCTGCTCTGAGTTTATCCTGAGCCAACTTCTGGGCTTTGGAACAGTTGAAGTAGCAGAAGCACATGTGTTTCCCACCGCGCACGTGACAAGCTCCATGGGCTGCACCCTCCCAAGACTTGCACTGGTCGTCACAGTGTCTTGTGTTGCCACAATTTCCGGACCATGTCTTGCTGGCCTTCTCACATAATTCTCCCTTCACCGATCCGATTTCTGTACACGTTATACAAAATAAATTGTGTTACATACGTTATACGATTTTAGAATGTCTAACCAATGCAGTTTTGTGATGAATATAATTAGTTTCTGCACGAAATAAAAGCTAATCAAATCACTTTATAAATTATAATACTTATAAAATGCTTCTTTTCACTGCACTATTTAAGTATGAGTGCTAGCTTAACGTCATGGTCTACTTTACTAAACTAAGTGTCATCCGAAGGGTCACAATATGTGACATTAAGGAGTAAAAGTCTGAATATAACGAACACAAAGTGAGTGTAAATAAGATTGATTGAGAACCTGAGATAGCAAGAACAAAGAGAAGCAGAAGAAAAGCAAAGAAAGCAACTGAATTTTTGGCCATTTTTGAGTTACCGAACTAAGCTCAAGAATAGTTGTTGCAAGTTTTGTGAAGAGAAGGTGAGACAATGAGTGTTATTTATAGGAAGAAAACATGCTGAAGCCTTGAAAATGAAAATAAACATAAAGAAAAAGAAAGGCTTGTATTTCCACAAAATTTGTCTTATATTGACTTTTGTGGATGCGTGCATTGTATACATCCAATTTTCTTTAACCTCTTTCCTGGTTAATTAGCAACTTCCTTCTTCTTCTTTACTTATTATATCAGGAAATACTTAAGAAGCACTAAACAAAACTATGTATTAAAAGTTTTTAATATGACTGAATATTATAAGTTAATAAGTAGAATAAAATCAAATTAATTATGTGTTAAATAAAATTTTGAAAAACATCCTAGAAACACTAATGGTTTTCCTTAACCACCTACTAACACTATAAATTATCGTACTTATCTGTTTTCATATAATTCTATCATCTCTACCAGGGAGATTTATTCACTTGGTTAGAAACAATTCAGGTTAAAACATGTCGGGTTTTAAATCATAGTAATTTTGTGACTAATTTTGTTTTGGTCGTCAACTATGAGAAACCGATTTTGTTTTGGTCATTAAATTTGTGATCGATTTTGTTCCAGTCGATTATTTTGCGACAAATTATGTTCGCTACTTTTGCTACCATTTCGTTGAACCGAATTGATGACTCTATCGCACACACTATGTGGTTCCACCTTAAATCATCACACCCATTTTACATGCAACGCCAGATTAATGGCTTTGACCCTTCCACATACCAATTCTTTAGAAGTCAAATTTTTTTACCACACTACTAACAAATTTATGGATTTGAATTTTGTTTAGCCCACATGAAGTTCCTCCTAATTCCTTCCCGTTGTTCGACATGCTGCCCAAAGTGGATTTAATGAGTGTGAGCTTCCCTATCTAACCTCACTTTTATCCACCATGGGTTTCCAATTTTTCTTTATAGCAATTTCATATTGGCTCCAATCGGTATTCACAAATAATCAAAAGAGAACTTTCCTTCTTGACACTTCAAAACTTAAGGCTGAAAGATAATCTTGATCCTTCCATACTAGTGGTGGCAAAACTGATGGATTAGACAGGTTTGGGTCATGAGTTAGGATGGGTATAGATTAGGATGAGTTTGTGTTAAGATTGGTTTTTAAGAAAAAATATTAGGATGTGTATGGATTAGGATGAGTTTGGATAAAGATGGGTTTATTAAAGGTTAAGATGAGTTTGGGTAAAAATTGGTTCGACTTTCGATGATAACAGGTAAAAAAAATAAAACATAACAAAATTAATGAAAACAAAAATAAACAATTTAAAAGTAAAGAAAAAAAATTGAAAAAAAATCAGAAAAATAAAAAAATCAGATATATAAAATTAAATAAATAAATACAAATTTTTTTTTAAAAAAATGTAAAAAAAATGTTAAAAAATAAGAAAAAAGTAAAAAAAATCCAAAATATCAAATTAATTTAAAAAAAGAAAAAAACCCAAAAAAATCAAAAAAATAAAAAAAATTGTAAAAAATAAAAATATCAAAAAAATAATAAAAAGGTAAAAAATTAAAAAATTAAAAAAATCCAAAAAATAAAAAAAATTTAAAAATCCCAAAAAATAAAAATTTAAGAAAATAAAAAATAAAAATAATTAAAAATTAAAAATAAGAAATAAAAAAAAACAAAAACAAAAAGATAAAAATATAAAAAAATAAAAAACTAAAAAAACTAAAAAAATATTTATTTTTTGTATATTTTGATTTTTCAAACTTCTTTTATGTTTCTGATATTTTTTATTTTTTAAAATTTTTTTATTTTTTATTCTTTCTGATTTTTTTTTATTTTCTGAATTTTATATTTTTTTTTTGGGATTTTAATTTTTTTATGATTTTTTTAAAATTTTTTTATTTTAAATTTTTTAATTTTTTTAAATTTTTTTGATTTTTCGGATTTTTTAAAATTTTATAATTTTTTCTGATTTTCTGTTGTGTTTTTTTTTTTAACTGTGAAAATTATGTCGAGTAGACCATTTTTTCAGTGAATACGATGTCGTGGTTTAGCAACTATCTTTTCGGTGAATACTCTGAGGAGTCCAATGTTCCAGATTCTTACGAAGGGACCGCTACTTCTGCCTCGTACGATATACTAATCCCTTCCAACACGAGGGAGGAGGATGTTGTAGCTGGCATTCGTTATCGTGACAATACAGTGCAGCTGGACTTGAATGTCCCTGTGGAAGACTCGTACGCACAACACGGGTATTCAGATTACGGATACGAAGGTGAACCGTATCCTCAGGCTGAATATCCGTACGGTCAGCCAAACTATCCCGACAACGGTTACGGTGGTTAGCAGAGCTATGTACAGGAAGACTATCCCGACCAAAGTTACGGTGGTGAGTGGAGCTATGTACATCAAGACTATCCCGACCAGGGAGAGGGTGGTGAGCAGGATGAGGAATGCTCTTACCCAATTACATTTTCTTTTGATACAAACCAGAAATTTTCGTCACGTGATGAGTTGGTGGATTATGTACAGAAGACGGGAAAGGACAATGGCTATGTCATTGTGATTAAAATGTCAAATAAAAGAGGAAGTAATTTCAAGGTTTGGTTTCAATGTAGTCTTGGTGGGGAGTACAAGAGTGTAGCTATAGTGAGGAAAACAGGTAGCAAGAAAACAGGTTGCCCGTTTGAGTTGATAGGGTTTACGGAAGCAAACGGAAGTGTTTGGAAGATAGAGGTGATGAACGCGAGACACAACCACACTCCTATGGAAAACTTGGAGGGTCACGCGTATACGAGAAGGATTTCTTCGGGGGATAAAAAAGTGATTGAGTAGCTGGCAGAGCAGGATATTCCAAACCATAGCATCTGGCATACATTGACGAAAAAGAACCCGGATAAAAAGATTATTCCGAAAGATGTACACAATGTTGTTCAGAAGATCAATGCCGGAAAGAAGGTCGGAGAATCTCCAATGCAAAACTCGAAAACCTTCTCGTCAAAAAAGATTTCACCTATTACATGCGCGAAAATGAGACCACGAACGCAGTTGAAGATATCTTCTTTGTCCACAAACTTTCATTTACAATGTGGTGTGCGTTCCCGCATGTGCTCATGATTGACGCCACCTACAAAACTAACTTGTACAATATTCTATTTGTGTAGGTCGTAGGTATGACTTTGACAAACCAGTCATTTTCTGTTGCTCATGCGTTAATTTCTGCAGAGAAGGCAGAAAACTACATATGGGTGTTGGAGAGGATCAAGTCTATGTTGGTGGACTATATGGAGCCGCGTGTCATCATAACAGATAGGGACTTGGTGCTAATGAACACGTGTGAACAAGTTTTCCCAAAAGCTAACAAGTATATTTGTCGGTTCTATATTCATCAAAATATCAATAAGAACAGCAAGGAGAAATTCACTGAGAAGGAGTGGAAAGAATTTCTTCGTTCGTTTTCGACATTGTGTGAGTCTTCCACAGAGGAAATATACAGGTATAACATGGCAAACCTTGAAGCACAACTGAAAGAAGTTGGTCGTGGACGTGAGTATTTCTTACATAATTATTTAAATACTTTTTTTTACATATATACATATTTAGATACATACCTAACAAGTTATGGTTATATTTTTAGAGGTTTTTAACTATATGAAGAAATCATGGTTAGATCCGTACCGTGAAAAGTTTGTAGCTGCATGGACTTACAAAACACTTAACTTTCACCAATCTACAACCAACAGAGTTGAGGGCATGCATGCATTGCTAAAAAGTCACCTTCCAAGTCATCGCAACACGCTGGTTAAACTTGTGGGGTTTGTTGATTATATTGTTGAGAAACAATATATGGAGAATAAAAAAGGTTTTGAAACAAGCCTTATAAAAGTAATGAACCACCACAAGGTTCACCTCGTGCTTGAAAATGTACTTTGAAAGGTTTCAATATATGATATTGAGCTTATGGCTTTCGAGCTACGATGTAAAGAAGACGGGTTAAGTGCCTATGGTGCAACTTGTGCTTGCCAACTTTTTACTAGTTGTGGCTTGCCATGTGCTTGTCATCTGGATAAGTTCGAAAAAAAACGGCATGTTTACATATTGAATCTTGGCTATTATGATTTCACTACCTAATTTACTACCACATGTTTTTGTTCATAAGGGGCAAATCCAAATCAGTTCGATAGACGTGTTCTGGAAGAAGCTTGACTTCAAGCCGACAAAGAGCAGGATTGAAGATATCGATGTAGACGCGGAGTTTGAAAAACTCAAACAACAAATCAATCCATCACCTCCTCAAGTGAAAAAGAGCTACCTGGAAAAAATTTAAACAAATCATCATGCCAGGAAATAATACCTAAAAACCTCTTGTTGTTCAAATGAACACTCATGGTCGTCCAATATTAAAGATGCAAGAACAAAGGACGGCAGAAGCTGCAAGGAAAAGCTCGTATATACCGTCCGAAGAAAGTGGGTTCGAGGGCTCGTACGATCTTCCTCGTCACAGCTCGTACGTATCATCCCAAGACTCTCGAAGACAAAAAACAACAACCGCTTAACCTTCACCCCGATTTCCCAAAATATCACGTTGGGTCCTATGTCGGATATAGCTATCGGGAACTGTGGATCTCAAATTCCAAAAGTGTTTCACCCATAAATCTCGAAAATAAAGGATGTGAAACCAGATGGTCATTGTGGTTTCGATCGGTAGCTGTGGGGTTAGGACAGAAACAAACAAAGTATTTGTCTATCCGGCGACAACTTTTGATGGAGATATGTCAAAACGAGGGTATTTGGAGGCAAGTATTCGATTCTGAAAATGTAGAACATTATGTTGAGCTGTACAACAGGATAAGTTTTGAGGGAGTGGGTAGGGCAGAGCCATAAAATTATATGGCGATGCCTGAGACGGGATTTCTTATTGCTCAAAGATATGGTGTGATTGTTCACCCGTTAGACATTCGTGGCATCGACACAATTTTCCCTCTATTGGGCGGTCCAGATGAAGCTGAGGAGCCTCATCAAGTGGTTGCGGTTGTGTTCGTCGATGGTGGACATTTCATCCACATAAAGCTTGAAGAATCCTATCCAATGCCTCACCTGAACTATATTTGCACTTTGAAAATAACAGAGAGTGCAACAGTCTGGCATGACAAATACAAGGATCGAATCGACACATATCGAAGGCTAATGTACCCACCCGTTGACCTTAATCTTTTCCCCGATGTTCAAGATATAGGTTAAGTATGCATAATTGTAATCCTATTAAATCAGTTATAATCCAAAGTGTGTTTGTGATTGTTATTGTTAAAAATATGCCATAATACGAACAATGGAGACATATTACGCTATAACAAATAATATACGCACTAATACGGCACTTACAGACAATCTACGCAATAATACGACACTTGCAGACGGTAAACGTCACGATACCGAATGTCACCGACACGACCCGTATGGCCAAATTACGTGATAGTACGTAACAATAGTGACAATAAACATCATAATACGACATTTAATGACAAAATACATCGTACTGATCCGGTAGAACGTGTATACATACAACATGGCACGTTGGACTACAAGTGAAATCAAAACAGAATCACACGAAATAATGGAATACAGCCACACATATGACCAAACTTATCCGAAACAAGTCGTATAGACCATAACTTCGTAAAATGACTTGTAATGGCAAAATATGTCATGTTACGATAATTGTAGGTGCATTTTTGAATTAAAATGATTTTAAAAAATTAAAAAACCCCAAAACGCCCCGCTTTGGCCAAAGTGGGGCGCTTTGGTTTGAACGTAAAAAGGGCAAAGCTGCACGCTTTGCCCAAAGTCACCCAAACACACAAAACACACACAAAAGATGCGAAAATACACAGTGGACCCTCCGAGACCTCGATTCAAGACCATTTTCATCGATTCTACTACAAGGTTAGATTACTAGTCCCCAATCATTTAGACTTATTTAATTTCTGAAAAATTCGAGTTTTGATTGATTAATTGGGTTTGGGATCTGCTGGGCTTTTTTTTTTGAAGAACAGAGGGGGCAATGCGCCCGGATTAGCCCAAAGCACGGCGCTTTGCCCCTTATTTGGGTTGGGGATCTGCTGATTTGAGTTGATTTCCGGATTCGTAGGTTCGTAACCCGCGTAAGTCCGTAATTTGCATCGAATCTGTAACCCGCGTAGGACCGTAACGCGCGTAGGTCTGTAACGAGCTTCGAATTCGTTAACCGATCGTAAATATATAATATTTTTATTATTAGTAGAAGTGGTCCATAATGCGCGTAGGTCCGTTACGAGCGCTGAAACATAACACGTCGTAAATATATAATAATTTTTATTATTAGCCGAAGTAGTCCATAACGAGCGTCGAAACACAACACGTCGTAAATATATAATATTTTTATTATTAGTCGAAGTCGTCCGTAACGCGCGTAGGTCCTTAAGGAGCGTCGAAACATAAGAAGTCGTAAACATATAATAGTTTTTTTTTATTTTGTCGAAGTCGTCCTTAACGCGCGTAGGTCCGTAACAAGCGTCGAAACATAACACGTCGTAAATATATAATATTTTTATTATTAGTCGAAGTCGTCTGTAACGCGCGTAGGTCCGTAACGGGCGTCGAAACATAACACGTCGTAAATATATAATATTTTTATTATTAGTCGAAGTCGTCTATAACGAGCGTCGAAACACAACACGTCGTAAATATATAATATTTTTATTAGTAGTCGAAGTCGTCCGTAATGCGCGTAGGTCCGTAAGGAGCATCGAAACATAAGAAGTCGTAAATGTATAATAGTTTTTTTTTTGTCGAAGTCGTCCTTAACGCGCGTAGGTCCGTAACAAGCGTCGAAACATAACACGTCGTAAATATATAATATTTTTATTATTAGTCGAAGTCGTCTGTAACGTGCGTAGGTCCGTAACGAGCGTCGAAACATAACACGTCGTAAATCTTTAATATTTTTATTATTAGTTGAATTCTTCAATAACATGCGTAGTTCCATAACGAGCGTCGAAACGTAAGAAGTCGTAAATATATAATATTTTTATTATTAGTGGAAGTCGTCCATAACGCGCGTAGGTCCATAACAAGTGTCGAATCCGTAAACAGTCGTAAATATACAATATTTTTATTATTCATCGAAGTCGTCCGTAACGCGCGTCGATTCCGTAAAAAGTGCTAAATATATAATAGTTTTATTATTTAATCGAAGTCGTCCGTAACGCGCGTAGGTCCGTAACAAGCATCAAAACTTAACCGGTCGTAACTATATAATATTTCTCGTTTTAGTCGAAGTCTTCCATAACGATCGTAGGTCCGTAACGAGCGTCGAAACATAACAGATCGTAAATATATAATATTTTTATTATTAGTCGAAGTCGTCCGTAACGCGCGACGATTCGTAACAAGTGTTTAATATATAATAGTTTTATTATTTAGTCGAAGTCGTCGGTAACGCATATAGGTCCGTAACGCGCGTCAAAAAGTAACCGGTCGTAAATGTATAATATTTTTTTGAATAAACTGCCATTTTGGTCCATGTGGTTTGGCCAGTTTTGCCACTTTATTCCAAATTTCAAACTTTTTACATCCAGGGCCCTGTGGTTTGGTTTTTGTTGCCATTTTGGTCCAAATTTCAAATTTGACCAGATTTCCCATTAATGACCTGCTATTTTGTCTTTACCCTCAAGGGCATTTTGGTCATTTTAGATTTATTATCTCTTTATTATAACTCAATTATAATAAAACCCCCTAATCATCATCATCTTCAACCTTATCTCTCAACATACAGACATCTCTCTCTCTATCTCTATCTCTCTCTCTCAACATACAACTCTACTCTCTCTCTAAAATACCACCACCACCACACCACCACCACCACCCCCACCATCGCATCATCCCCACCACCATCCTACCGCAACCAACTCTGCTCTCTCTCTAAAATGACCTGCACTCTCTCTAAAATACCGCAACGAGCAGGGCACGAATGGCATCTTCTGCTGGTGCTCAAATCGAAGCTCAAACGCTCGAAAACCCTAACCCTAAGAACACACAAATCTCCGCCTCAAGATTTTGAAGACAATGATGATGAATCCAGAATGAGACACACAGATCTCCACCTCAAGAACACATGGTAAA
>JARYGA010017725.1:0-44180 GCA_030545235.1 Helianthus tuberosus | reverse complement strand
ACATGTAGGAATATCGCTCGATACATTAATCTTCAAACCTAACCGGTAGCAGAAAGAAACATTGGATTTCCAATGCCCAACCTTGAACACTTCAAACTTCACAAAGACATGAAGCTCAGTTCGATAAGTTAATAACAAACTGAACTTTGTAAAAGTACATCCACCATCTTGATCAGAGTCTTCAACCCTTCATGTATGATCTCATCTCGTCATGTATCCTCATGATCAATCTCCTATCTTCACAAATCCGCTGAATCCCCGATGGCTTTCATCTCCGACCTTCCCCTCAAATCAAGAAGCCCCACATTATTTCAAGACCAGAACTAATCTTCTCTACTATAAACAGCAACTTAATAAGGCTCAATCTTCAACTAGTCGTCAACCGAGAATTCAGCTTCATCACGTCAACATTTGATTAATAACATAAACACACGTGACAAAACTCCATCACACACGAGCTATTTCACGCACCAGCTTTATATTTACGAAGAAAATAGAAAATTTTTACTCCCCCTTTTCTTTGTAAACTGTCAGCGTCCAAGCAAGTCTTATTCTCTTCACCTCCTCACTTGATCCGGACAGCATAAGTACCATAAAACTTTTCGATAATCCGAAACCGACTTCAAGTTTCCAAACTCGGTGGAAGTAGAAATAGGGATCCATAAGAAAAACGTTGTAACTTTCATGAGGAATGAGGAATAATCATTTGCTCATAGAAAAAGAACATCCAGCTGCAACAAAGATATGTCATCGTATGTGGGCCCAAAAAGAAAAAAATTATATCAACAGCATTCATGCTCTAGTGTGGCCCCCATCAAAATAACAAACATTTTCACATTTGTTAGTGGATCCATCGAAAATACATATGCATTCCATGATATCACCAGCTGTCATTCTCCAAGTTGGCCCAAGGAATGATTAGATCTCACATTCCATAATCATTAGCCCATTATTACTCAAGCCCATGCAGGTTGCAATTACCAAAACCCTAGCCGACAACATCCAAAGGAAAACAACATCTCCGGTGAACAAAAACGAATTCCGATCACCTTTTAAAATCCCCGGCTAATAAACACTTCACCGACACCTCGCTAACTTCGCTGAAACCACCTTAACCTCCATCATCGATCGTCACCAGAAACTATCCACTGCCCGGAAACAACAAATCCGACTATCAACATAATCATCGGAGACATTTACAGATTTGACCTTTCAGAGATTCCGAGTTTTGATCTGTTTAAACAAAACTCGGACAACTGTTAACGAACCGGATGCACAAGAGATTCCGAGTTTTGAAACTCGGACAACTGTTAATGAAGCTCGGAACAGATCCTGTGAAACTCGGACAAAACTGATAAAAAAAGGACTCTGACCTAAACACTTGTAAAACTCAGAGACACTCATGTTAACAGAACTCGGAAAATATTAACAGACACTCATGTTATCTAAACTCGGAGACACTCATGTTAACAGAGTTCGGAGTGGACTTCTGTTTTGGTTGACCAGAACTGATAAGCGACAGTTACCCGGCAGGAACTGCACTTACAGTCTCCCCCTTAACTGTTGCTATCAGTTCTATCTGACATTGATATCTTCAGTCACCGAATACTGCACTTACAGGAAGTAAGGAAATCGCAAAAGAGTAGCAATACTTACCACCACTCTTTTCCCGCACAACGGGTCTTGCCCTCCTATCAGGCCTGGTTAACATCATCCGCAGCACCCACAATTGATTGTTGTCCAGCTGTTTATGCTCAATAGTCTTCAACCTTAGGAACCACTCCACAGTCTCCGCACTAGGAAGAGCAATATCCTCCGTAGGGATAGTCTCATTAACATTCCGCAAGGTCATTTTAGCAACAACCGCGACAGCCTTAATGTAGAAGAACTTGGTCTTCCACTTTGTAATACCCTTCGGAGGGGTCATCAGCTTGGTGCTCCCGTACCGTTGGCCAAAAGAAAAGAACCCGGTGTTCACCGTCAACTGGTAGAACCGCCGGAAATTTTCAACGGTAATCGGCAAACCAAGAGCATGAAAAGTGTACTCAAAGTTTCTAATACGAATCATCCTGAACGGACTCATCTGGGAGATATGGAGTTTGTAATACTCCAAAACCTCAGCAACGAACACAGTCAATGGTAAATGAAGGTTACCATCAACGAAGGAATCAGCCCACATGGTGACATAACCGGCCGGAGCGTCGGCACCGGTGTCACCTTCCTGTGGGAAGACAACTCCAAACTCCTGGGGCATTTGAATGCTGGTCATCAAGTTATTAAACTGAATCTTTGACCACTTCAGCACCGGTAGGCCCCCGCCGGGGGCACTACCACCGTCTTCTTCCTCTTCCGCCACCACCGGCGAAGAGGGATCGGGGTTTTCACCCTCAGCATGGTGTGGATTGGATGGTTCAGCCATCAAGAAATGTAATAAAGAAGATAGAAAAATGATTTTACAAAAAAAGTCAGAAACTTGACCGGAATTTCAGACAAAGTTTATCGGAGAAGACAAAGAGAACACCCTCTTTCACCGGAAAAATTTCAAAAATTTTGAACAAATGAGCAAAACACAAACGGTTTCCCCTTATATACTCATCACAATTAATGCGATGCAGTAAACCGACTCATCACGTTCAAAATGGGCCAATTACGTGACGCCACGTGTTCAGCGACGGTTCCGCTGACGGTTACCACGCGCGCGTGGCCGTTCACGCGCCTGACAAAAGAGACTTTTTACACTCCTTGCTACAGTGCATTTATGACCTCGGGCAGTGCAAACGTCCTTTCATTTCAACACATGACAGAATCCTACCAACTTTTACCAACCCACACGTGCGATTGTGACATATGCAGCAGAAAGCGACAACATTTTTCAAACATAAGCGGCATGCGGTTTCTCTGGTTTACCGCACCATAACCCATACCGCATGTCGTTTTTTACATACCCCTAAAAAAATAGCAAAAATAAATATCTCTACATTATGTAAAGGGGTATAACAAATATCCGCATATACCTACGAGCACACGTGGAATATGCAGAGATGACACACACGAGCCCGTACAGGTGTGTCAGATACTCGGAACCAGCGTGGTTCTTTGGACTGCGAAAACCGCTTCTCAGGATGCGGCAGACCGCTTTCCATACAAGATTCTTCAAGTTTCAAATCCCTCGTGTCCGGTTCACAACCATGGAGGGGATGCAAACAGCTTCTCCTTAGGGAAAAGGACGAGTATGCTGGGCAACCGCACATCAGCAACCCTGACTCCTGATCCTTCAAGAGCCACATCCAAGCTTCAAGCTCTCTAGAAGCGAGTTCTTTGCTGTAGACCGCAGACACTAACAAGTGGCTGCGGCGAAATACAAATCCGCAAACGGTAGCTACGGAAGAGCCACGACTAAACCACCACACGGTGAAGCGAAGCTACTTCAAAGAAAACTGCTTTCCAACTAAGCGTGAAGGAAAGTGGCTACAGAACGAATGCGAACGAGTTTCACCCAGATTCCCAAGTATCTAAGGTGACCTCCTTCAGCAACACTACTTCAAGGAAAACTGCTTTCCAACTAAGCATGAAGGAAAGTAGCTACGTAACAGTGGTAACAAGTCTGCTTATGACTGGTTACCCATCTATGGACCGCATAGAATAAACAATGGTTGGCACTACCATGCCTATGACCATGTTTATTTACCCATAGTCCAGATTCACATTGTTCGACCAAACACGGCCAACAATGACGCAAGTACCTCACGAGGCTCGACTACACATTACCAACAATGTGCAGCAACGACGTAACCGCAAAGGACGTGCGGTTACTTGAGAGCTAAATCGCAGAGGACGTGCGGTTACTAGAGAGCTAAACCGCAACAGACGTGCGGTTACTCGAGAGTTAAACTGGAAGAACACGAACTACCCACAAAGAAGGGATCATCGTTGAATGTCCAGTTGCTGAACATAGAGCTTGAGCAAAGTACTTACAACATTGCATCAGCTGATGCAGAGGTTACAACTAGAGTGACGGAGACAGACATCGTCCGTCACCATCTCAAAGGCTGGTTCGAACCCTGCTAACATCTTCAGTCACCGTCTCAAAGGTTGGTTCGAAACACCAACAGGTGGCTGATGACATCAAACAAAGGTAACCATATTACCGAACCAAATCCTTGGCTGAGAATTCCGCATCAAACGGAACTTGCTCACCGGTATGAAAGAGACGTCACCGGACCCGCAGCTTGATTTACTGAAAGTATGAGCCATCTTCATGGCCCATATTCTACCTTCTAGACACCATAGTCCAGTATCCCTCCCACATGCAACTTGCATAAGGAAGGAACACTAGACTGGGGGGACTTGAATGGGTATGGTCCCAGATCTCGCATCAGCACGACCGCGAGTGACCATTACCCTTATCAAAAACCCCCACCAGCAAGAACTTATCTGTGTCCGTGCGGGCACGCGCGAACACAGCGGTTGAAACCAATCTGTCCATTAATGAGAAGACTTACCTTAAGTACGAGAACGAATGTTACACATAGCGATGCGGCCTAGCACCGCATCCTATGAACATTTTCGTCACGACAAGGGATCTGGACAACAATAACAGTCACCAAACGGTGATGCGGCACGGCACTGCATCCTACATCCATCTTGGCCAGGACAAGAACGCGGGAACAACATCAGTTACCGCAAGCAGCGATGCGGCCAGGCACCGCATCCTGCCCACAAGGCAAGTGGGTCTGACACCACAGTGCAAGTGGCACTGGGAACAGTCGCCTATCAGCCCACATGTGTGCAACAGTCTGACACCACAGCAGGACGTGGCATCACCACCATAACTGATAGGTCTGACACACCTGCAAGAGACTGTGCGATGTCAGGCTAGCTACTCAACTACCCTCCTTCACTCCTCGGCTATAAATACCCATCCCTAAACCAGGTTTGAGGTATCACTTCCCAACTCTCTCACTACTACTACTATCACACTTTGCTTCCCAAGCAAATTACTGATTCTCACGCCGGAGAGTGGTAACAAGGAGCACCCCCCACCCTATCCTCCTTGTTACGAGTCACGACTTGTTTCCTTGTGCAGGGAACCAACCAGCGGACGATCCAGCCAGCGATCCTCGGAAAGAAGGGATTAACCCTACTTGACGAGACCAGTGAGTTAACCCCACCCAGTTAACCATTGTTTCATCAAACACATATGAAATTGAATTCAGATATCATAATTGATCAATGAAAGGTCATGTGCTAAATAAAATACTAAGATGATGGGTAGAAATGAACCTAAACACATCAAAATTCATACTAGATCAAACAAAATCAAACATATCGAATTTCAGAATTCTAAGACGTAAACAGATTTGGATAAACTCTAATCTACATAATAGGAATCCAAAAGCGTACACATGTGATTCATAATTACATTCATGGTAGTAATTGGCAATTACCTTACATTAGTGCCCTAACGGTTTCTTGTCGAGCAGCTCTACGACCTATCCAAAGTGGAGAAAAGGAAAAGTGACGATAAATGAATCATGGTTAGCTATAATTTAGAAAAAATAATGAGAGGATACCTAAAGCTTAAGCGTCAATTCTGCTTGAAAATATAATTGATGTGAAACACCACTTGGAGCACATATGGTATCAATGTCCTTGTTGTGCGCAACACGTAATAGGCAAATATAAAGTAACGATGAAAATGCCCCAAATAGATAAATCGAAAGACCACAAACATATGAGAATGAAGACTAATCAAAAGTTGAGACCCTAACCGAGCGACTACCCATTACCTCACAGGTTTAGTTGATCAAGTTTAAGTATTCGCGATACCCTTCATGGTGCCCTTCCATAACACATCTGCAACTGTGTTGGGGGCACTATGAAGTTGAGTTGGCAGGGGATGTGAGCCCATACCAAACAGCCTAAGAGAAAAGCAAAGAAACCACCAAAAGTTATGAGTGGGCCATGTGGTAAATTTTAGTTAGCCATTATAAAAAAGAAACACATAGAAAAGTATTATGGTTTAAAAGGTAAATCCATTTACATATAAGGAGTCCATGTTATACTTATTGAGGGGATATATTATAACTTTAAAAGTAACTCGTAGTTGTGCTATAACAACTTGGACTGGTGATGGTATTGTTCACACCGAGAACTTGTTAATATTATACATAATTTGAAATTGGTTGTATGTTTGATGTTTTTCAACTGTTTTAAATGAAATAATAATACAACTATTAAATACAGATATTAAAAATCATAGCTTGATATTTTTGGGGGCCATGGTTAGATATTTTTAGTCAACTATTAAAGTTAAAGTTTGCAATAATGATAGGGTCACAACAATTATATCTCTAGCTGACTGCTAATTTCGATATATAGAATGATCTGATCTTTGCATAGTCTCATCTCACATAACAAAACTTGGCTCTTGCCAAAACCATAGCTTCAATCTACGATCGAGCAACCAAACTTAAATCATTCGACCAAACAAAATCTGGAGTCCAAGGCCTTGTCGATGTTGGAATCAAACAAGTCCCTCGCATCTTCATCAATCAATCGAAAATCATTTGCAAAACTTCAAACTCTTTGGAACTTCCTGTCGTAGACCTTGGGTCCACCGATAGAGCATTAACAATTGAGAAGATCCGTGTAGAAAACATGGGGTTTTTTCAAGTGGTGAACCACGAAATCCCATTGAGTGTGATGAACGAGACGATACAAGGCGTCCGTAGATTTCATGAACAAGATGTGGAGATTAAAAAACGGTTTTTACACTAGAGATGCGTCAAGGCCCGTGGTGTATAATAGCAATTTCGATTTGTATACTTCTCCCGCGGCCAACTGGAGAGACACATTTTTTTTCATTCATGGCTCCATCGCCCCCGCCCCCGGAAGAATTGCCAGAGGTTTGTAGAGACACTCAAATCGAGTACTCAAATCAAGTGCTGAAACTAGGCGGCTTATTGTTTCGATTGATCTCGGAGGCCTTAGGTCTAAAACCAAGTTACTTGGGAGATCTGGATTTTGACAAGCGGCTCGCATTCTTCGGCCATTGTTACCTGTCCACAACCAGATCTAACCATGGGTACAACCAAACATACAGACACCGGTTTCCTGAATGTGCTTCTACAAGATGAAATCGGAGGGCTCCCAATACTACATCAAAATCAATGGGTTGATGTTCCACCTACTCCAGGTGCGCTTGTTATCAATATCGGTGATCTATTGCAGGCAAGATTTTTAGTCGGGGTCATCATAAAGCGCTATGCAGTTAATATCAGTGATATATCGGTTATGGGTCCCCATGTAAAATATTGGTCAGAATATCGGTAATGATATTATCGACGATATTGACCAATATTTGATCAATATAACCGATATATCACAGTTATTTGACCGATATAACCGAGAGTGAGTTGTTAGTGTTAAATTGCTATATATATATATATATAATTACTGATATCTCATCGAGATAACCTACATCTCAAATATCGGTCCTTGACCCATATCCGATATTTTACCGAATCAACTGCATAGTCATAAAGTTCTTTTCTTTACTGTTTATGATTAGCTATGCAGTTAATATCGGTGATATATCGGTTATATCAGTCATATCAGCCCCTTAGTAAAATATCGGTCAAAATATTGGTACCGATATTATCGGCGATATTGACCGATATAATCGATATATCACTAATATATCACTGAATTATTGGTGTTAAATTGCTATATATATAAATTCTGCATTATATTAAAATTACCGATATCCCACCACTATCTTACCGAGATAACCTATATTTCAAATATTGGTCCTTGACTGACATCTGATATTTTACCACATTAACTGCATAGATGATTAGGTGGTCAAACTCCTTTTTTTAATTAAAAATATCATATTCAGTATTTTAAAATCCAACAAATTATGTTCGCATTGATCAACGGACTCTCTTGACCAACTGATGACTGTCGAACGGGTCATGCAAAAACCTAATTAACCTAGGTAGCTAGGGTAAGCAGCGTATCGAATCCAGAGGAGTCTGGTGGAAAGCGCTATGAATTAAGTACTAATTAACTACTTGCAAAAGTATAAAATCGGTTGTTTGGTTGTCTGATTAAACTACGAATTACTAAAAATGAAGTTGTGATAATAGGAGAAAACAATGCTTCCTCCGGATTTTCGATTCAAAGCCAACTTCAATTATGTGTTTAATCGTGACAATCGCATAGACATGATTGTTTAATCTGATTAATTGGTTGTGATTACCTAAAGACTACTTACTTCGATTGTGAAACAACGGAAGGTTATCATCTAAGCAATCAATTAAAATTACCAACCCTAATCCCTATCAAATATATCCCAATTACTAGCACTCTCGGGAATTGAATGAATTGGAAATAGAGTTTAAGTAAAATCAATCTATTACAATCAATCAATCAAATCCAAAGGTAACAAGCATCGAATGCTTAGATTACTGTATCCACGAATAAATTTAAACACACAAAATTCAGTTAAATTACAAGAATCCTCCGCCCGGAGGAAACCACTAAAGAAATTAGCCGCTCATCTCAGTCATGTGATCTTCAATAGCTTGAAAAGTGGCTGAAATCATGTTATTGATCTTGATTGTGATGAAGAATATGATAGTTGATGATAAATTATGATCTCAAGAAGTGTCTTTTTGTTGCCACAATCGTCCAAGGAATGATGTGTATCCCTTAGGGTTTTTTAAACTTCCTTTTATACCTTCAAACATCAAATGCGCGTATTTCTGAACACCTGACCGTAAGCTACATCTTAGGACCGTAAGCTTGTTAGGATCGAACGCTCTCACACACGAACTCGGACCACACACACTCTCTCCTCTCACAATCTGCCACAATCAAGAACACAAGGATTTACGTGGTTCGGTTTAAACTGACCTACGTCCACGGGTAACTAGGAGTTTATATTTCTTGGTGAGGTACGAAGATTACAATACAAATGAATCTCTTATATAGAGATTAAATGAAGAGAAAGAAAGTCACAAACATGATCCGTAAAAAATGGGTTACAGGCATTGTTGGTTCACCCCTGCCATTTATCCTCTTATCCTGTTTTCTGACCTCAACTTGGTCAAGTGGCTTCACACTCAACAATCTCCCGCTTGAAGCCACGGAATAATCTTCACCTGTGCTTCAACTGTGCATCTGTATTTCTGTAAAAACTTTTGATCTTAGCTCCTTCTTAGTTACCTGGCCTTCTCTTCAATTATTCTGAAGGCCCGTTGAAGCTTCTGTTAGCTCCAACACATCAGTCATGGCTAAGTCTACCCCTAACCCATTCTCTGTTCCTATCGGCTCCCACTGACATGAACTGCCCGATCCTGGAACATCCCGAGAATAAACACTCTCCGAATAAAGCAGATTATCAACTGGAGAGACTTTGACAGCTGGAATACTAGTTCTCTTAACCCACTGTCGTCTGGTAACTCTGACTGAAGCACTTCCCGTGCTCCCACCGCCACGAATGTCCCTAACTGGTTTTACTGAACCTTTTCTAACATGTTCATCCTGAATCTGACCTGTGACTCTGGGTTTGCCATCTGCAAAGCAAACCTTCTTCTACCCACGAGATTCTGTGAACCGGATCTTGGTCTTCTTCTGAACTAGGACGGTAACTCCCTCAAACGGTACACTGACCATATACAGCGAACCCCGTTTTTTTTTCCTCAAGCTACGACTAGATTTCCCTTTAGAACCTTCCACTGCCCGTTCCTGAACTTAACCTCGTGCCCCTGTTCATCCAACTGCCCAACATAAATCAACTGTTTCTTCAGACTTGGAATTACCCGGACATCCTTCAAAGTCCATTAACCGACTGGAGTCTTCAGATCTAAGTCACCCATGCTCGTCACATCAAGAACCTCATCATTCACCAGTCTTACCTTACCAAAATCACCTTCTTTCAGATTTAGTAGTGCTTCACTGCTATGGGTAGCGTGAATTGAAGCACTCGAATCCATAACCCAGGAATCCACACTGCTCTCCATAATACATATCAAAACATCATCATCTGAGTGGTCTACTGCAGCGTTAACTTCGTTCTTCTCATTTGGACATTGATTCCTAAAATGTCCTACATCTTTGCAGTTCCAACAGGTTACATCACCTCGAGCCCTAGATTGACTCCTCTTTTTGTTCCTGCTCCGACTATCTCTGTTATTCTTCCTTCCTCTGCCAACATTCAGTAATTCACTCGATGGTCAACTCGAACTTCTCCTTCTGACGTCCTCGCTCAGAATAAAATCACGAATCCCTTCAAAAGTAAAACCGCTAGTACCTGATGAACTGTAAATCGTTGTAACAGTTCCAGACCAACTGTCTGGCAAAGAAGATAACAGTAGCAAAGCTTGAACTTCATCTTCGAATTTGATGTCCACTGACACAAGTCTAGCCAAAATCGAATTCAACTTGTTGATGTGCTCTGTGACTGAACTGCCTTCCCTCGTCCTAGTATTCACCAGCTCTCGAATCAGAAAGACCTTATTAACTGCCGAAGGCTTCTCGTAGATGTTAGATAGGGCTAACATCATGCCACTAGTTGTGGTTTCCTTCATGATATTGAATGCCACAGTCTTTGATAACACCAATGTAATAACTGCCCTGGCTTTCCTGTCTTTTGATTCCCAATCTGCTGGTTCCACCCTTTCTGGTCTAACTCCTGATAACACAATATTAACATCTTTTTAAACTAATAATGCCTCAATCTGCATCTTCCACCAGCTAAAATCTGTACCGTTAAACTTGTCGATTTGCACCTTCCCGTCTTCTGCCATGATAACTGAAAGACGACTAAACGAAACTGAAATTGAAAAACAAACCGAAAATCAAACTGAAACAACCGAAACAAGCACTGGTCTACGATTCTGTTTCTTCGATCTTCAACGAAACGATATACCGAAAAATTACTGGTTTAACCGGTCAAAAACTGATCTTGAAATTATAAACCTTCTACCTAATACCCCCAAAAAAACTTAGTTCTTTGACAAATAAAAGTTTGGCTACTACTGCCAAAGGATTAAATAAAAAAGAACTAAACCCAATTTTCTTTTTTGTTTAAAGTTGAGAGGCCTCCTTGGTCAAATTTAGAAACTTCAATTTTCCACAAAAAAAAAGAAAAAAGAAAAGAAATAAAGCACGTACTGTGCTTCTTCTTCCCCACATAACAAAACAAAAAAAAAACTCTTCTCTTTCTTCTCTTCTCTTCTCTTCTGGACGCAATCAACACCTAGAAAAGGCAAGGATCGAAAACCCTAAGTAACGGCGGCTACTGGTTCAGCAAACCCTAGTCGCGAGGGTGAAGAGAACGGAGGCGGTGGCGGTTCTGGCAGAGGCGGCGGCTTCTGATGGCGGTGGAGGCGGTTCTGATGGTGGTGGAGGCGATTCTGATGGCGGTGGTCGCGATTCTGATGGTGGCTTCTGACCAGAACCCTAGTTCCGGTTTCACAGGTCAGTATCTTCTCTTTCCTATACACCTCCTTCTTGTTCGTGTGAGTCGATCAAGAGCCCTGAGCTCTGATACCAGTTGTTAGGATCGAACGCTCTCACACACGAACTCGGACCACACACACTCTCTGCTCTCACAATCTGCCACATGGTTCGGTCTAAACTGACCTACGCCCACGGGTAACTAGGAGTTTATATTTCTTGGTGAGGTACGAAGATTACAATACAAATGAATCTCTTATATAGAGATTAAATGAAGAGATAGAAAGTCACAAACATGATCCGTAAAAAATGGGTTACAGGCATTATTGGTTCACCCCTGCCCCTTATCCTCTTATCCTGTTTTCTGACCTCAACTTGGTCAAATGGCTTCACACTCAACAAATCTACGGTTTAAACTTCCTGTTTCTTTTATGTATGCCGGACCAAAAGTCAACATGCTCCATCAATTTCGTCCAACTGTATGCTTTTGAATTATGCAATGTTGATGATGATAATGCTCCCCCACTATTCACGTGACTTGATGTTGTGATGTATTTCTATGCCGTTAAAAGTGTTGGTTTCAGGCCCCACTCAAGTCACAAAATAAAGAGCTGAAACTAGAAAAAGGAAATATGCAATGTGAAGAAAGAAAAGATCTGTATTATATTCATTAAACAATTTACCATACATACAAACATAAGGGTGAGAGGGGCACTCCCCACTTAGGGGAGTCCCCTCTCTTAAGCACGGCCAATCAGCACGCGCCACGTCAACTCCCCTCTTAACTCCTCTCACACCCTCAATTTGATGGCGGCACTCCCCTCTTAGGGGACTTGCTTTTTTATTCAAAAAGAAAAAAAAGAAAAAAAAGAAAATAATTTGATTGGTTGAAAAGCTTGTGGGCCACCCTCTCCCTCTCTCCCTTCATGCGGTAACCTCCCACCGATCCCATTCACCGAATTGGGTCACCGCAGGGATGGCGGCGGTGTTCCCGCTCGGGGAATTGGGTCACCGAAGGCACTCCCCTATACCCTAAGTTGTAAAAGTCGGCGGGAATAGTTTTCATAGGTGGTTGGCCAAAAGTGGCGGCCACCTTTTCCTTTTCCTTTTTTTTTCATAAAATAGTTATTTATAGGTCCTACCAAATTACGATTTTATCCCCTGTTTAAAATTACAATCTTGCCCCAAGTTAGAAATTAAATTTATGCTTTGCCACCAGCTTATATTTACGTAATAGTGTTGGCCCATTATTGGCTGAAATGGGCGGCTAACGTAATAGTGCCAGGCAGCTGTCTGACACTCCTCTATTGGCCCAATAAATTTCCGCTTTTATCCCGCTTTAAAATTACAAATTTGCCATCAGTCTAACAATATGTTTTTGCCCCCACATAAAAATAAATTTACGTTTTTACTCCCAGCTAAATATTAAAATTTTTTCCTCGGTTCAAAATTACGATTTTGCCCCGTTTAAATTTACACTTTTGCAATTAGTTTTTTTCCCTTAAACTTACGATTTTGCCATCAGTTCAAAGTTATGTTTTTACCCCCACTTAAAAATAAATTAACGCTTTTGCTCCTAGTTAAAAATTTCAATTTTGCCATCAGATAAAAATTACGATTTTGCCCCGTTTAAATTTATAGATTTGTCATTAGGTTTTTTTTCTCACAGCTACGTTACGAATTTGCCCTCAACTTAAATTTACATTTTCTCCGTCGTTTTTGTTTGATTTCCTGGTTAAATTACAATTGTGCCCCCAGTGTAAAATTACAGGCATGCCGGCAGCTGTCTGGCACTCCCCCATTGGTCCATTTAATTTACGATTTTATCCCTGAAATAAAATTATGATTTCGCCCTCAGTTAAAAATTACGTTTTTCCCATGGTTTTAGTTTTTTTTAGCAAAACTATAATTTTTTTTAGTTTTCGTTGGTTAACTCCATTTAATTTTTTCCCGTGTCAAGGAGCTGCCTAACACTCGCTCATTAGTCCTGAAAAAATACAGTTTTGCTCTAAGCCCAAAATTACGATCTTATCATCGTTTTAGTTTTTTTCCTAGCAAAATTATAATAGTGTTTTTTTAATCGATTGAGAATTATTCGGCCATCGCCCCGTAACGCGGGCGGGGCAACCGCTAGTTTACTACATATACGTTTTCCCTTACGGGGAATAGTAATGGTTTTTTATTGGCCCAAAGTGGCGGCAAGTAACCAACTTGCTTGCTTGCTTTTTTTTTTTTTAACTTGGCATATAATAGTTATCAATTACTACAAAAGGAAGATTGGAAACATTGTCAAGCAGCTGTCTGCCACTTCTTAATTGGTCATGTTAAACAGCAATTTTATCCCCAGTTTAAAATTATGATTTTGTCCCCATTTCAAAAATACGATTTTGCCCCCAGTTCAAAATAAAAATTGTGGTTTGCCCCCAGCTTAAAATTACGATTTTACCCTCGGTTAAAAAATACGATTTTGCCCACAGTTCAAAATAACATATAATAGTTATCTATTACTACAAAAGGAAGATGGGGAACAGTGTCAAGCAGCTGTCTGCCACTTCTTCATTGGTCCTGTCAAACTGCAATTTAATCCTCAGTTTAAAATTACGATTCTGTCCCATTTCAAAAATACGATTTTGCCCCCAGATTAAAATAAAATTGTGGTTTTGCCCCCAGCTTAAAATTACGATTTTGCCCTCAGTTAAAAAAACACGATTTTGCCAACAGTTCAAAAAGAATATATATATATGGTTTCCCCATAGCTATTGTAATAACCATAAATTTAAAACCATTATTATTATTATTTATTTTAGTTAATAGAAAACCCTAATTAAGACACCCAAGTGATTCTGCACCAACCCTAAAATTTTCAGAATCAGGATTAGGGCCCCTAAAACTCAGGGGGGTATTCCCTACTTAACGATTTTCTTAATAACTTGCGGACGAAGTTGAATTTAATGATTTCGTCGACTCAGCTAGCCTAGTCCCACACGTGGCAACCCTATACATAAAATAAGTTCTCTCGCGGGCCGCCTCAAGTTAGCTTAAAACTCACGCGGGCCGCCTAAGGGTCAAAATTCGACTATAAATAGAGGATGTTGGGACTTGATTCTAGGCACAAAAACGACGATCAAACTCCAAAATTTCGCTGAGTTATCGTCCGATTACTCTCAAAACACACACGAAACACTAATTAAGTATAGCAGGGTGCTGCAGAACAGGGTAATAACTCGATCGCTATTACGATTCATTGTCCGATCGATCAATATATCCAATGGATGTTTAAGTGCCGCCCACATTAGGGTTATACTTTGTCGTTCGTCATTAATTTGACGGATCATCGTTAATTCGATGGATAAAGTATTGTACTTTGTCGTTCGTCATTAATTTGACGAATCATCGTTAATTCGATGGATGAAGTATCGCACTTTGTCGTTCGTTGTGAGAATTTGATCTCGTGAGTTATCGTAAAGGCTGTATTAAGTTACTAACCTAGTTTGTGTGCATGTTATTTAAATTAGGTTAAAAGACTAATCAGTAGTCTAAAATCTGTCCGTATAAATCTGAAATATTACCACAAAGTAGCTTCACTTTGGAATTATTAAGGTACGGATCCTTACCCCACTTCTTGTTATTTGATATTCAATTGTTATAAAAACCATTAAATTCATATATCTTTTAAAACTCCTCACGTCTTTGATTATCGATTCATTTGACAGTCCGTTCGAAATTCTTTTCTAAATCATTTGAATTAAGCTTTCATGTCATGCGATAGTATTATGTGAGTTGTACTCATTATCGCATGTTCCAATATATGTTCCGTTTTATGAAAATAAGTTTTATAAGTTATGTGAATATGACCATTTGTACTCTGATACCCTGAGTATCGCTTCTCGTGGAGTGTCCCACGAGCATGTTGTTGCGGCATCGACATCATGTGCTCCAACCGTGACGGAGAGATTAGTTCACGGCGTCTCTTAAGTACAAGTGTGGTACATATAAGCTATTAGGAGGCGTATGGATCGATCCTAGGATTTAAGTATAAGGAGGTGGATAACGGGTATGCCAATTCGCCATCTCATGTGATAATTATGCAGGAGTAGCTACCTGTGTATTGTCACGTTTTAAGTTTGCTCATGGGTACATCCGTAAGATATGATTATGAAATTATGTTCTTGCATCATATTATTTTCGCATAAAGCGTTATTTGTTATTTGAGCCTATTATTCCGTACTGAGCATTCGGCTCATTCCGTAAATTTTTGTATATACAGGTCTGCATGTTACTTTGGGCGGGGAAAAGAGAGAAGAATAAAGACTAGGAATAAATCTGAAGATATTAGTTAATGAAGTCGAATGTTTCCGCTTGTATATTAACCTTAAGTTTCATTGTTTGTGGTTGTATCCTTGTCAAATAAATAAATGTAATTATGACTTTTGTTTATGATATCACTGTTATTGTGACACGTCAGCCCTTCCGGGTTGGGGTGTTACAGCTATGGTATCAGAGCAAAGGCTCTTTCCTGTAGAAAACTTGAAGATAGTAATTAAAACCTGTGAGAAATGGGTAGATATTTATGATAGGATTTAACTTGATCTCTTATTTGGTTTAACTCCTATGTTTATTCGTATAGATGCCTCCTCGTCGTCCGCTACGTAGGAGTACTCGTACTAACCCTGTACGTAACAACACTTCTTCGAATGAGACTCCAGTTGATCCAAGCATAATTAATGCTATCAACCAGGCTGTTGCCGGGTTGCTTCCAAACCTTGTTGCTCAAACCGCTGAGGCCGTTATTCAACAAACTCGTCATCCAGAAGGCACTAACACTAATCCAACCTCTGGTAGAGAAACTAGTGAGAATACCACGAACCATACTAACTATAGTATAGACATATGGATTAGTAAATTCCAAAAACAAAAGCCAAAATCCTTTAGTCATGCTACTAATCCAGTCGAAGCAAGGAACTGGATAGCTCATGTTGAAAAGATTTTCGAAGTTCTTGGAGTTCCGGAGCAATACAAAGTTAGACTGGCTACCTACAAATTTGAAGATGACGCGCAAATTTGGTGGGAAGGATATAAGCAAGTCAAAGGAGGGGATGATTTTGACGCTAATCTTTCATGGGTCGACTTTCGTAATATCTTTTACGACAAGTATTTTTCGACCGCTGATAAAGAAGCTTATATCAGGGAGTATGCAATAATTCGACAGGGAAGTGATGAACCAGCCTCTGAGTTCATTACTCGATTTTCAAGGTTGGCTAGTATTGTAGGAGACGTTGCAGGATCAGCAGAAAAATGCAAGTGGGCAGTCAATGATCGAATTCGGAAGTCGATCATGTACATGAAATTTAAGGATATCACTGAAGTTGCTGATGCAATCAAAACTTTTGAATTCGAAAGGAAAGAATTCTTATCTCGAACTGGGGATAATAAGAAGAGAAATAGGGAAGGACAATTTAAGCAGGAAATCGGCCAATCATCCACTACGCCACAGCATCAAGATCGCAAAGTGCAAGGAAATCAAAACTCTGGAAATCAGGCACGTCCATGGCAACCTAGACTGCAAAACCCGAGACCTGTTCAAAACCAGATTCAGTTGTATGCAGAACCTATTAGAGCTCAACCACTAAATCAACATGTTAACCCAAATCAAATTACATATCCTCTATGTAATATTTGTGGTAAGAGACATCAGGGCGTATGTCACCGAAGTACAGGAGCATGCTTTAGATGTGGCCAAACTGGACACATGATTAAGGAGTGTACGAAGAAAGACACTAAGAAGAATAACCGACCAAACGTTGCACCACCCAATGTTGGAGGAAGAGCTTTCACACTTTCTGCTACTGATGCTGCTAATGTCCCAGGTACTGTGTCGGGAACCCTTCAGCTTGGTAAACATAGTATCTATGTGTTATTCGACACAGGAGCGACTCATTCTTTAGTATCCCACTCGTTTACTAAGTACCTTCCGATAAAACCAACTCTCTTAAATCATACCTTAATCATTTCCACTCCCATGGAAAATTCATCCGTAATCACTTACGTATATAAAGATTGTCCGATCAGTATTGAATCTATGGTGTGTAAGGCAGACCTATTTCCAATACATATGTGTGACTTTGATGTTATTTTAGGAATAGATTGGTTGTCGCGACATCGCGTAACTATAGATTGTCATTCTCGCCGTGTTATTTTCGGTGATTTTCATCATCCTGATATTATATATCAGGGAACTCAAGCTCATAAATCTCTTAAAATTATCTCTGCGCTTAAGGCTCAAAAATTCATGTCAAACGGTTGTGCTGGATTCCTAGCATCGATTAAGGATACTTCTGCTAGTGTTAAGAGTATCGATAACCACTATGTTGTTCGTGAATATCCTGATGTATTTCCGGATGAACTACCGGGATTACCACCTGACCGTCAGGTAGAATTCACCATCGACTTGATTCCTGGTGCCGAACCTATTTCTAAAGCTCCATACCGTATGGCCCCGATGGAACTGAAGGAGTTGAAGGAACAATTGCAAGAATTATTAGATCTAGGATTCATAAGACCCAGTGTTTCACCTTGGGGTGCTCCGGTCTTATTTGTGAAGAAGAAAGACGGTAGTATGCGCTTATGTATTGACTACCGAGAGCTGAACAAGATTACTATTCGTAATCAGTATCCTCTGCCTCGCATTGATGATCTCTTTGATCAACTTCAGGGGGCTCAGTTCTTTTCAAAAATCGACCTGAGGTCCGGATACCATCAGCTAAAGATCAAAAATGATGATGTTCCCAAGACCGCCTTTCGTACTCGATATGGTCATTACGAATTTTTAGTTATGCCCTTTGGGCTAACTAATGCACCCGCAGTCTTCATGGATTTGATGAATCGCGTATTTCAAAAATTCCTAGACAAATTCGTTATTGTCTTTATCGATGACATTCTGGTGTATTCTAAGAGTCACGAAGAGCATGAAGCACATCTACATGCAGTACTTAGAACCTTGCGGCAGGAGAAGTTGTACGCTAAGTTTTCCAAATGTGACTTTTGGCTTAGCCAAGTGGCATTTCTAGGACATGTCATATCAGCAGAGGGAATTATGGTAGACCCAACAAAGGTTGAAGCTATTACAAAATGGCCAAGACCCACTTCTGTAACCGAAATACGAAGTTTCTTGGGTCTTGCTGGCTATTACCGAAGATTTGTTGAAAGATTCTCGGTAATTGCTTTACCACTCACAAAACTCCTAAGGAAAGGGGTGAAATACTCATGGAATGAGGAACAAGAGAAAAGCTTTGAAGAATTGAAGAAACGACTCGTATCTTCTCCGATACTCGCTCTCCCTTCTGGATCAGGAGGTTATCAAGTCTATAGTGATGCCTCAAAGAAAGGATTAGGTTGTGTGCTAATACAACATGGTAAGGTTATCGCTTATGCCTCCCGTCAGTTGAAGCCTTATGAAGTTAACTACCCTACACATGATTTAGAATTAGCCGCAGTCGTCTTTGCACTTAAGATTTGGCGACACTATCTGTATGGTGAGAGTTGTGACATCTTTACCGACCACAAGAGCCTCAAGTACATATTTACGCAGAAGGAGCTAAATATGAGGCAAAGAAGGTGGTTAGAACTTTTAAAAGATTACGACGTAAATATTCAATACCATCCAGGTAAAGCCAATGTTGTAGCTGACGCGTTGAGCCGAAAGAATTCCGGGACTATATCTTGCTTACAAATTCAGCCTCATATTATGAGGGATCTCGAAAGGATGAACATTTGGCTTCAGGTTAGTAAATCTGATGGATATCTAGCTAGAATTTAGATTGAACCCGACATCATATCACGGATCAAAGATGCACAAAAGCAGGATGGAGAACTTTGGGCAATTGTGCAAAATCTTGAGGTGGGTAAGCAATCTGAATTTAGTATAGACCATCATGGGGTAATTTGGTGTGGCAAAAGACTTTGTGTACCCGATGACTCCACCCTTCGTGAGTCATTGTTAGGTGAAGCTCATAGCTCACCATTTTCAATTCACCCAGGATCTACCAAGATGTATAGAGATTTAAGACAGAATTTCTGGTGGAATGGCATGAAGGAAGAGGTTGCTCGATACGTAAGTAAATGCCTCACTTGCCAACAAGTGAAAATTGAACACAAACGAGCAAGCGGTCTGTTGCAGCCATTGGATATTCCCATATGGAAGTGGGATGAGATCACAATGGATTTTGTTACTGGTTTGCCTAAGACATTCAAGAAGAATGATGTTATATGGGTTGTTGTCGATAGATTGTCGAAGTCAGCACATTTTCTACCAATTCAGCAAGGATTTTCGGTTAATAAGTTATCCGAAATATTTCTTCAAGAAATTATTCGACTCCATGGCACACCATCTTCCATTGTTTCCGATAGAGACCCACGTTTCACCTCACGATTTTGGAAAGGTTTTCAGGCAGCTTGGGGTACACAACTGAAGTTTAGTACGGCTTTCCATCCACAAACAGATGGGCAGTCGGAACGCACGATTCAGACCTTGGAAGACATGCTCCGAGCATGTGCACTTGAATGGTCTGGAAACTGGGATGAATATCTATGCCTTGTTGAGTTCGCTTACAACAATAGTTGGCAAGCAAGTATTGGCATGGCACATTTTGAGCTTTTGTATGGACGGAAATGTCGCGCACCGATATGCTGGGATGAAGTTGGAGAAAAGATTATTGAAGGGCCAGAATTAGTTCAGATTACAAATGAAAAAGTCACTATGGCACGAGAAAAACTGAAAGAAGCTCAGAGTAGACAAAAGAGCTATGCAGATCAAGATAGACGACCACTCGAATTTAAAATTGGCGACCACGTTTTCTTAAAGGTATCACCTTGGCGTGGCGTTCGTAGATTTGGAATTAAAGGGAAGCTTAGTCCCCGTTTCATCGGTCCGTTTGAAATCCTTGAAAGAATTGGAGAAGTGTCATATCGACTGGCGTTACCGCCTCAACTCTCTCACGTTCATAACGTTTTTCATGTCTCCTCGTTAAGAGGATATAATTATCATCCACTTCATGTCATTAGTTATCCGTTACTTACAATTCACGAGGATTTGTCCTACGAAGAGGAGCCAGAAGCCATCTTAGATCGACAAGAAAGGGTTTTGCGTAGGAAAGTAATTCCGTTTGTTAAAGTCCTTTGGAAAAATCACTCTGAACACGAAGCAACATGGGAATCTGAAGAATCAATTCGCTCTCTATACCCTAATCTATTCTCGTAATAGAATTTTAGTCGAGTAACGGTAAATCTTGCTCTTTGATATATGTTTATTTGTTTCTGTTTACAGTCATTCATGCTTTATCTTATGTGAATATATCTTAGCTATGATTAAGCATATCTATGTAGGAAATATCAGTACCAATAGTCACTCTAGTATCTGTAAGTATCCATTGACTTTTCGTACGGTAAGATATTTATTAAGATGCGTTATAGGAGGATCATTAGGGCACATATGTAAGGTAATTGACAATTATAGTTATGACCTTAGTTATGAATTTCAGATACACATGTGTGTTTAGGAGATTCTGGTTATATAAGTTAGTAACTCTGCAATGAAAGTTCCGTTTCTGTTACTTATGCGACAGGTTATATTCTTATTTGAAAATTTTCGAGGACGAAATTTCTTTTAAGGGGGTAATAGTTGTAATAACCATAAATTTAAAACCATTATTATTATTATTTATTTTAGTTAATAGGAAACCCTAATTAAGACACCCAAGTGATTCTGCACCAACCCTAAAATTTTCAGAATTTTCAGAATCAGGATTAGGGCCCCTAAAACTCAGGGGGGTATTCCCTACTTAACGATTTTCTTAATAACTTGCGGACGAAGTTGAATTTAATGATTTCGTCGACTCAGCTAGCCTAGTCCCACACGTGGCAACCCTATACATAAAATAAGTTCTCTCGCGGGCCGCCTCAAGTTAGCTTAAAACTCAGGCGGACCGCCTAAGGGTCAAAATTCGACTATAAATAGAGGATGTTGGGACTTGATTCTAGGCACAAAAACGACGATCAAACTCCAAAATTTCGCTGAGTTATCGTCCGATTACTCTCAAAACACACACGAAACACTAAATAAGTATAGCAGGGTGCTGCAGAACAGGGTAATAACTCGATCGCTATTACGATTCATTGTCCGATCGATCAATATATCCAATGGATGTTTAAGTGCCGCCCACATTAGGGTTATACTTTGTCGTTCGTCATTAATTTGACGGATCATCGTTAATTCGATGGATAAAGTATTGTACTTTGTCGTTCGTCATTAATTTGACGAATCATCGTTAATTCGATGGATGAAGTATCGCACTTTGTCGTTCGTTGTGAGAATTTGATCTCGTGAGTTATCGTAAAGGCTGTATTAAGTTACTAACCTAGTTTGTGTGCATGTTATTTAAATTAGGTTAAAAGACTAATCAGTAGTCTAAAATCTGTCCGTATAAATCTGAAATATTACCACAAAGTAGCTTCACTTTGGAATTATTAAGGTACGGATCCTTACCCCACTTCTTGTTATTTGATATTCAATTGTTATAAAAACCATTAAATTCATATATCTTTTAAAACTCCTCACGTCTTTGATTATCGATTCATTTGACAGTCCGTTCGAAATTCTTTTCTAAATCATTTGAATTAAGCTTTCATGTCATGCGATAGTATTATGTGAGTTGTACTCATTATCGCATGTTCCAATATATGTTCCGTTTTATGAAAATAAGTTTTATAAGTTATGTGAATATGACCATTTGTACTCTGATACCCTGAGTATCGCTTCTCATGGAGTGTCCCACGAGCATGTTGTTGCGGCATCGACATCATGTGCTCCAACCGTGACGGAGAGATTAGTTCACGGCGTCTCTTAAGTACAAGTGTGGTACATATAAGCTATTAGGAGGCGTATGGATCGATCCTAGGATTTAAGTATAAGGAGGTGGATAACGGGTATGCCAATTCGCCATCTCATGTGATAATTATGCAGGAGTAGCTACCTGTGTATTGTCACGTTTTAAGTTTGCTCATGGGTACATCCGTAAGATATGATTATGAAATTATGTTCTTGCATCATATTATTTTCGCATAAAGCGTTATTTGTTATTTGAGCCTATTATTCCGTACTGAGCATTCGGCTCATTCCGTAAATTTTTGTATATACAGGTCTGCATGTTACTTTGGGCGGGGAAAAGAGAGAAGAATAAAGACTAGGAATAAATCTGAAGATATTAGTTAATGAAGTCGAATGTTTCCGCTTGTATATTAACCTTAAGTTTCATTGTTTGTGGTTGTATCCTTGTCAAATAAATAAATGGAATTATGACTTTTGTTTATGATATCACTGTTATTGTGACACGTCAGCCCTTCCGGGTTGGGGTGTTACAGCTATGGTCCTGCCAAATTACGATTTTATCCCCATTTTAAAATTATGATTTCGCCCTCAATTCAAAATAAAATTTTGGTTTTGCCCCCAGCTCAAAATTACGATTTTGTCTTCGGTTCATAATAAAAAAAAATGGTTTTACCACTAGATCAAAATATGATTTTGCCTCCATTCCAAAATTACGATTTTACCGCAGTTCAAAATTGCAATTTGCATCGGGTTTTTTTTTTTTTTTTTTGTAAAACTATGGTAGTGTTTTATTTTACTTGGTTGACTCAATATAGTTTTTATCTGTGTCAAACAGCTGCCTACCTAGCACTCGCTAATTGTTCCTGACAAATTATTATTTTGCCCCCAGCTCTAAATTACTTACTTACCATTGTTTTAGTTATTTTTTAAACAAAACTATGGTAGTGTTTTGCTTTAATTGGTTAACTCGATGTATCTTTTTTTAGAGTGTGTTATAAGTAACATGTATAAGTAACTGAAATAAAGGCGTACATATTATTAAACTAGGAAATATTCGGTTTAGCGCCCCGCAACGCGGGCGGCGCATTACACTAGTTAGGCTACGTATAGCCATACACTTAACCAACGTGAGAATTTTAAAAACAATAGAAAACTATATCAACCTAAAGAATCGGTAAAAGCTGCTGACCATCTTCCAACGTGCACCACCAACTTAAACTACCATAAAATTCGGTCAACCCTTTTACAAAGTCTATCTAATTAATATTATTAAATAAAACCTTAAACTTAAAACCAATGTGATTTAGTCTTCAACAACCAGCCATGCAACCTCCATACGTGAAGACTTTTTGTTCCATGCATCCAACTTTACAAATTAATACAATCTAAGATATTATCCCCTGACCCGATAACGTGCCAACTCGTGACCCGCGAACAAACCCTAGTAAACCCAACAAAAAGTCCCTATGCTTGTATATGGCCTCCAAAAACTCCTCCAAGATGTGATTGAGTATTAATAACCTCCCCTCAAAGTCAATGTTCCAAGTCTGCTTCCAATCGGTGATATTGATGGTTATTATAATATGATTTCACAATATCTTCCCCTTAGGCTGGACGGTATGGTTCCGTCGCCAGCTTCGTCCTCCCCGGCGACGCCCGGCAAACCAGCCCGCCCCCATCCGTCCCCGTCATCTCCGGCACCAACTCGACGATTGCGACGCTCACAAAAAGACAAAAAATGTGGGGTAGGTTTGGTGGATGGACCAATAAAAGGGAAAGATTAAAAAAATAAAAAATATAAAAATGGTGGGGTAGGACCATCCTCCCATACCCTCTAGTTTTAGAGGATGGACCATCCTTGGGAGGACTATGACGTGGCGCCTACGTGGCGGATCATCCTCCAAGGATGGACCATCACCATACCCACTAGCCTTAGACCATTGGGTATGGGGAGGATAGTCTCCAAAGAGACTATCCGCCACATAGGCGCAACATAAGCTTCGGTGTTGAAGCATCCTCTTGGAGACTACCCAAGGGTGTGGTGGATGCTCCTCCTCCATTTTTTTATTACTAGTAGAGTGCCCGCGCGATGCGGCGGGGGCGACACTTTACATTGCGACGCTCATTTCTAGTAATTTTGTTATTCGTATAATATTTATTGCAGTACCATTGTGGGCGAACAAAAGCGTTACACATGTCTAGTAACCAATAAATTTAACATTAAATTTATTAAATATTTCAAAAGAGCATGCACGAAAAAGTAACACACTAATAAAGAAAAATTAGTAAAAATATAAAAGTTCAATTGTAAAACATAAATAAGGAAAATAAGTCATTTTCATAATTTTTTTTTTTAAATGAGCACGTCTGCATGGTACCTTCGAATGTTGACTAAGACAAACGTAATCATACATACGCTTCAAATTGGTATTGAGAAACTAATACAAAAGTTTATTATATTTATCGTTTTATTTTTGTTAAATTTATTATATTTATTGTTTTATTTTTGTTAAAGTTTTGGAGTTATTAACATCAATGAGGTATTGTTTCCATAATGTAAGTAATTAGACAGTTCTTTAATTACCTTTATACATATTTGACCCTTTTTGAAGTTAAACAATAGTGTGAACATTATTTAAAGTATTTAAGGAATGAATTACTCGGTATTTTGATTAATCTAAGGGTGGAGTGAGTGGTCAATCACCGGTGAGTGTTAAGTTATTTTCTAGCTAATAATATCATGTCATATCAAGTCCCAACTTCACTTCCCATTTTGTACTCAATCACTGGCAATGGTCAAACACATGAAGAGTGGTAAAGAATTTTTAAAAAAATGTGATTGGTTGAAACGGGTTGGGGCCCACCATTAATCATCTCTCTCTCCTCCATCACTTTTCTTCTCTTTCGATGCCTTGGCCCCTCACCGATCACCGCTCCACCCCTGGCAACACCTCCCCGCTCGGTAAACTCTCCTCCCCACCCGACTCACCGAGACCACTCCCTCCACCCTAAAGTATTTAAGGAGTGAATTACTTGGTATTTTGAATCAAGCGTGAGCACCCTAATTTAAATGATTAGAACTTTTTGTGCGAAAGTAAAAAAATAAAATAAAATGGTTTAAAGTTTCATGTTTATACTGGCTACTTTTTATTAGCAAATAGTAATAAAAATAATATCAAACCATTCGATATTACTTACAATAGAATACTTTATTAGATAATGAGAGGGGTAGCTCTCCACATATAAAGTGCATCTCTTTATGTAGAATACATGATGCATATCAGTAATTATTATGACATTAATCCTATTTCTGTTGTGGTCTTTTTTTTTAACAGCTAATTTATTTTATTCCATGACGTCTATGGGACTTGAACCCAAGACCTCCCCCTCCCAAGGTGTTTAAAGGTTTTGTCTTTGCCAATGGACCACCACCCCATTGGTTCTGTTGTGGTTTCTAATTGGTTGTTATGCTTTGTGTATCAAATTAGACTGTAATTAAGAAATTTTACATGACTATGGTGAGCCAAAATTGAGGTTATTTTTCTTTTTTATTACCAAAACCAACTTCAATAAATCAAAGCAATTACATGCAGGGAAGCTCAACAGCTTTAAAGTGAACTAAAAAACCAGGCCCCTTTTCAAATGTCATATGATAAACCTTTTTTCCACTCTTTTTGACAATTGTTTAGCACTTAAATCTAATGTTTATAAGATTGTTACTGCTTGTTAACACTTAATACTTTTGGCTCCTTTCAACAATTTTCGACTCTTTTTGACCATTAAACCCAAGAAAATACCTTCAAAACTTGCTTCAACTGGCTAGGGAATTGGAAGCCACTAACATTACCTTCAAAACTTGGAACACAAGAATAAGATCTTCCAACTTAGGTAGAGCAACTGGTGCAAAACGAATTATATTCAAACGCCCTAAAAGGAATCCCAAGCAAAGTGGACCATTTAAATATAGGTCAAAGGTGAATGTAACAATGGTTAGGATCGACCTGCTGTTTTTTTATGAAGAAAAAAGTCTCCAGGAAAGTAGGGATAACAAAGTTTGCTATTAGCTTCGCACAAAAATTGACTAAACTCATATACACTGTGCAAACTTGTATTTGTAACGTGTCCAAAAAAACCTAAATTTGATTACGGATTATACATAATAAATTCAAAATTGATAATATTAGATGTGCTATGATTATTAGGCTTAATTCTAGCCATGTAGCAGCCATTCCATTTGACAATGTCTCAGCTACTTATCAATCTGGATTCGGGAAGTTGTCGTCCATTACCTGGACAGTAGATAACTATCCTGAAATTAGTGGATGCAAAGAGTCCCTTGAGGCCACTTTAGAAGCCCGACCACCATTTGCCATGTTTAGTTGCAATCATCATCACTTGCCTAGACATTTGTTGTGAAACGACAATGACCAAAACTGGTACCAACCAAGATGGTTGGCTAAACTTCTGATTGCATCTGATTACGATCTGAAACTCTGATTGCACCTTGTTGATCGCCTAAATTTCTGAAAGTGAACTGAGAAGGAAAACAGCCAAAGACCCCCATTCCGAATTGTAATGGAATTGGGGAACTTTGTGAAATAAATTAAATCTACAAGTTGAGACTAAAGAGCAGCATAGAGCAATAAAAACTTTCCTGATTTGGTGGACTGCAATGAGACTTTAAGAAAATACAGACTGGTTCGAAGCCCCATCCACTGTTGAGAAAAAAATACCATAATATCACATGGGTTGAAGAATATAATTGCTTTGTACCACCTAAAACAATGGAGCCAAAGACTGAATAGAATGAAGACCTGATAAACAGAAAGCAAACCAGCTCTCTGCCAGAGAACTATAAAGGTAGAACATTAAAAAAATCCAAAAACACTACGCAAATTAAACCACTCAAAACGAACAGATTTATACCGCTTAGCACCCTTGACCCGCATATGATGCAAACTGAAACCAAACAATATTCCCATTTAAACTCTCGCCAAACACACACAAATATCCCCAAAGCATATAAAACTGACCCAAACGCACCCACACCAAAAACTGCTGACCTGTGCCCTCCCAAACCCAATGAAGCGAGCCAAATGAGACGAAAACTATTGTTGATTAACCAATCGCCCAAGAAAACTACCTGCTACAAACTAAATCGCAAGACGGCACTAATAAACCCATTTAAATATGCCTTTTTTTGTTTAGACAAACAAGCTCCAAGTTTAATAGGGGGGGGGGGGGGAGCAATTGAACCTGGGGCCTTAGGACCAATGGAAAAGTGGGTTACAACTACAACACTTTTGAACCTATTACTATTGGGTTCATGGAACCATTGAATTTAAATTTTTTACCAATCCTTACCATGTGAGTCTGCCCTTGCCAATGGCGTAGCATGCACAGTATATGTAGGCTTACAGGTGATCATTCAACTGCATCTGCCAGGAAAGAATTCGATGATGCACACAAGCCAAAATATAAACTTACTGGTCCAACTTTGACGTCAAAAAATATATTAAGAAAAACCGATGAATTTACTTCATTTTTCAAGAATATAGCCAATATATATGCTGCTCAAGAATATGGCTTCAAGCTGGGAGTCCAAAAAGTTGGGATCCGTAGTAATTTGAACCAGGGGTGTGATCCATGTTGCCCATTTATTCTACCAACGGATTTTTATATCAAAGATGTGTATGAAAATCCAAATTTTTTAAATTGCATGTGTAGAATAGCTCACCTTGCATGAGAAACTGAACAACATTTCTCATGGATCCTTGTGCTTGAAGCAGACCACCAAAAAGGGTAGGAAAGCATCGGTACATGAGCCGACCGTGTGGAAACTCCAAATCCTTGAACGTCTTCAAGAGAACCTGCAACAAATAGATGATCATGAAGCTTTAGCCATGCCAGCCTGATCTGAGGATCCTGCCCTCATGATTTTCATAAATGTTGCAGGTTGATAATGATCAAACTAAAATGCATACAAACTACAAAATATAATCATTTCAAAAATCTATAATTAAACCTTATCAAGCAAACCCCTAAGGAAGCTTCTGAAGTAACCAATTCTTATTATATTTAACTTAACAAGTACTATAACAATCATAGATTCCAAAAATATGTACTCTTTTATAAAGTCAGAGCTTCTCTTATACTGTACAAATTAAACAATCCAATGACCGAATAATTAAGCTAGCTTAATTTTTGAGTTAAAATGTAATACTATGTGTCATGAGAATGTTACTCTCGTTAAAAGCGAGCACATTCAGCTGAAATATTTCCTATCATAAACGAAATAATAAACCAATAAATAATAGTTATAACAAACTAAATACTTTGCTAAAAACATATTGGTTCTTAAAATACTTCATAGTTTCATCCCTATAAAGCGGTTATGGTGTAGCTATTCTTGCTACTTCACAAAAACATGATGCCACTTATTAGGGAAAACTAAGAGACACTATAGGCAAGTTAAGAACATTGACGCATCTAAATAATCAATGAAGAAAGCGAATTAAACATATTCAAAAGCATATTGTGACTTCAAAGCCCCAAAAAAAGCTAATGAGAGTTTGCTATCTACTTCAGAATACACACATACACAATTTACAACCATAGGGGAAAACTTAGAGACCTTATTGGCAAGTTAAAAACATCAATCCATCTAAACCAATTAAACAGACTTCAACACAGATTTTGACTCCAAAACCCTAACAAACCTAGTGAGAGTTTACTATCTCGTTCAATATACACACATACACAATTTAACATTTGATCAATCATCTCTTATTCACCCAAAAATGATATGTTACAAGACATTACAAAGTTAAAAGTTATATGTTTTCGAGGTTTAAAGCATGTCCATAGCATAAAAAATTTAATGATTGAACACCCAATAGAGCATAAATCGTAATTCAAAAAACAACTATGAAATTAAAAGCCACCTATGTATATCTATTCTTACAAAAAGTTCTATCGGTTCCGTTGAAGATTCTGCTGCAAAACTCACTTCGTTAAGCGCGGCGTTGTACTCAAGTTTTTAGATTTTGGTGCTAGAGACGGATACTGCGGTGCCGACACTAACCTTGCCTTTTATGCTGTCAAATCACACATAAAATTTCATACAATAAAACATAAACGCGATAAAATTACCGTCAGAATGAATAAATTAACTGAACCCAATGACAAATGATTATGTTGTTTGGTTGTGGACTTACATCGAACACCATGAATGCAACATCCCTGAAAACCCCATCTTTCAACCCTAAGAACTTACAAATAGCAATAGATTCTTGGTTCCATTCAACAATCCTATCATCTAACAAAGGTCCTTCATTCATAACATTCCAGATTGAACAATCAAAGAACATAAAGCAAAATTGATGTCTAAAACTTACCTGATGCATCGTCGTCGTCAAAGACAGAGGGATTGAAGCCTAGTGTGAGGTTCATTGGGGAACACTAAAAAAGTGGGGAACAGTGGGGAACCGACTCAAACGAACTCCGATTGGACTCATTCCAGCGGCGTTGGAACCGGCTCGTCGAACCCTAACTAGGATCTCTTAACCCAAAACCCTAAATCATAACCCCTAAACCCTAAATATATTAGGGTTTGGCTTTTAGGGTTTAGCCTTAGGGTTTAGCCTTAGGGTTTAGCCTTAGGGTTTAGCTTTAGGGTTTAGGGTTTAGCTTTAGGGTTTAGGGTTTAGCTATAGGGTTTAGGTTTAGGGTTTAGCTTTAGGTTTAGCCTTTAGGGTTTATAGTTTAGATTTTACGGTTTAGCTTATGTTTTAGCCTTATTTTTTAGCTTTAGGGTTTAGAGTTTAGGTGTTAGGATTTAGGGTTTAGGGTTAAGAGATCTTAGTTAGGGTTCGACGAGCCGGTTCCAATGCCGCTGGAATGAGTTCAATCGGAGTTCGTTTGATTCGGTTCACTGCTGTTCCCCACTTTTTTCGTGTTCCCCAATGAACCTTCCCCTTGAAGCCTATATATGAATATTACCTGGAGACAAATATGGATGTGAGATTAAAGAAAACAAAAATAAATAACAAAGTGGAGATTGATGGTTTCTTGAATACTGATCTAGTCTTGTACTCAGCTGAAGCTCAAATGGACGGCCGATGAATCCCACCTGATTTTCCATCTCTCTACTAAAATCTCATCATCATTAAAAAAACCTAAAGAAGAAGAGAGGATTTGAACCTAGAGAGAAATCAGATCTAGAATTTTGAGAGAGAGAGAAACGAAAAGGATAGCAAGAAAATACTGTGTTTAAATTTTGAAATGAGAATTAAGTTTTGGTTTGTCCCGCCAATGCGATGCGTGCATAAATGTAGCAACTAACTAATTATAATCATTCGTATAATTTTGTTAAAACTAAGGATTAAAGTGTAATAAGTTTAGGGGCTAAAAAATAAATCTATACTATCTATAATAAGAGATTATGAGCTGATGTAAATCTGCCTATGTGTCAACTCCTAAGGTATGCCACATGTTTATGCTGATGTCATTATTCCCTTTTGTATATTTATAAATCTATATCTTATGTCAGCAATAATGTGGTGGAAGCCAAAGAGAGAGTATGGTGACATCATAAATTCAAACTACTGCCCCACTTTAAAATTCAAAGGTGGCCCACATTCACCTTTTCAAAGGTCTGCCCAACCACTGATGTTCATACAAAACAACCACTGATATTCGAACCACTGATGTTTCATTCAAATGGGAGGGTAATTGAAACCTCTGATGTTTATTCAAAATTCAAACCTCTGACCAGATTCAAAATAAATCTTGGCTCCAGATTTAAAATTCAAACCATATCCATATAAGTTCTTTCAATCCATTACTCCATATTTCTTCTTCTCTCTCTTCTGTCTGGTGATTTTGAATACTCTCTCTCAAATCCAGATTTCCGACGAAAGAATCCACCAAAATCATAAAAATTGGTGTCAACCGGTAGATCGGAGACCGAGAGAATACTTCGAATCCTAACCCAATCCCAATTTCGTCTTCCCAAACCCTAATCCATAACGATTCACATCGAATGAAAGTCAGATTTTGAATGAAAATCTGAAACCAGATTTTGAATGAAAATCACAAATGCAAAGTCGAAGTCCAGATTGGGTGAGCTGAAACCAGATTTTGAATGAAAATCACGAAGCAAGAGGGGGGTTTGTTGATGACAGCCTGTCTCCAGCAAATACACCATTCAAAGAAATAAAAATCTACAAATAAGAAGACAGTGGTAATCCTTCAACTTTAGTAATTGATTTTGATGTTATTAGAATTCAATACTTTTAATTGCCATAATCGAGATTGAATTTTGGAGCAATCGGTGGTAATCCTTCTTCAACTACCAATCCACCGAGTCACCAAATATCTCATCACCAGCCGAGACGTGTGAAAAAAGATATGTTATCCCTTATGAGTTGCTTGCTGTTGGTATGTTTTTTCGCTTCGATCACCTTTTTCTCCTTATGCAATAGGATTGATTGATACAAGAGTACTGATTTAATTAATAGGATTGATTTGCTTGCTGTTAAGTTAACTTAAAGATTCACGGAAAAAAGATTCGTAGATGCTTGATTTAAGTTCAGGGATATGTTGAAGTGGAAGCTCAGGGATCTGTTGCTTCTTTGCTGGACTGCTCTTCACCGACAGGTTTTGAAAATTCTAAATATCTGTTTATGTGCAATTTTAATCCCCAAAGTGTGATGTAGTTTGAATGCCAAAACTAAAAGAGGGGTTTTACTAAGTTACCTTGTGAACAGATACAGAATGCCAAAACTAAAAAAGGGGTTTTGCTAAGTTACTTTGAATGCCAAAACTAAAAGAGGAGGCGTGCTTTACTGGAAGCTCAACGAGTTGTGAACACTTCCGCTAAAGGTAATTTTTTGTGTTTTTTTTAATAGAGGATTTGGTAGTGTTAGTTTTTTTATGAACTATGCTTTCCCTGAGCTTATAGGTATTAGGTCATATATGATATTCTATATTGTTTGAATGAGTCATATGTGTTGTGATGCAGATAATAGTGGAGATGTTGGCGAAGGGGCATCGTAGAAGAATCCAAGGCCATTGAAAGCGAAAACCACTAAGGTTGAGAGGCGTGCTTTACAGGAAGCTCAACGAGTTGCGAACGCTTCCGCTAAAGGTCATTTTTTATGTTTTTTTAAATAGAGGATTTGGAGCATTTGGTAGTGTTAGTTTTTTTTATGAACTATGATTTCCCGAGTTCATAGGTATTAGGTCATATCTGATATTCTGTATTGTTTGAACGAGTCATATGGGTTGTGATGCAGATAATAGTGGAGATGTTGGCAAAGGGGCATCGCAGAAGAATCCTAAGCCACTGAAAGGGAAAACCACTAAGGCTGAGAGGCGTGCTTTACAGGATGCTCAATGAGCTGCGAAAGCTTCTGGTGAAGGTAATTTTTTTGTGTTTTTTCTTTAAATAGATGATTTGGAGCATTTGGTAGTGTTAGTTTTTTATGAACTATGATTTTCTGAGTTCATAGGTATTAGGTCATATCTGATATTCTGTATTGTTTGAACGAGTCATATGGGTTGTAAGTTGCTCAAAGTGTAATTTTAATATATAAATTTGTCTAAATCATTTTATAAAAAATAGATTTTTGTTGAAAGGGGTTCTCAATTCTGCTTAGGCTTGAACATATCCTTGAGAGGATATCGTTAATATCCGATGCTAGAAATACGGAAAAACCGTCATTAGCTACGAGTAGCCTATTCATTGTGTTTGTGTTCAAATGAAATCGTGCAGTCTGAATCTCAACGGACTGACTTATTCGAGTATCGAAACTTCTCTGTAAGTGATTAAACTTATTCGATGCTGGAAATACGGAAAAACCGTCATTAGCTACGAGTAGGCTATTCATTGTGTTTGTAATCTCTATTTGATCTTAAATCCTTATTGTATTCAATGATTTTCGATCTATTTATGCATCTTTTTAAGTTTTGTAATCTCTAATTGATCTTAAATCCTTATTGTATTTTGAGTTGTGTGATTTTCCAAGCAATATTCAAACCCTAATCTGTTTAGAACTCAAGAATCAGTGGTTTTTAGGTAACTATAAATATTTATTTTAATATGGCAGGCGTTGATTCCACAAACCCTAATCTGTTTAGAACTCAAACCCAGATGCGGTCTTCACCGGCGATTCAAACCGCTAGAAAAAGTTCGAAGATGTAACATCCCAAAAATACAAATTTCTTAAATTGCAATTAGTTTGCAAATAAATTAGTAAGATAAACTAACTAGGAATGAAACTAGCCTAGTTAGTTAAAGACACATGAGTAGTTAAGGCTTAAAATAAAATCAAAACAAAAGGCAAGGGACCAAATGTGCTTAAATTGAAACTAATATTGATAAAACAAAAAAAATAAAAACTCAAACACACTTTTGTGTGTTGAGGTCTAACCAGACAACAGGGGGGGGGGGGGCACCAGAGCTCTCCAAGAACCCTAACATCCACAAAACTCATGAATTGAAGGTCCAAATCTGATCCAAAACGAAATCCGAGCATAGATTAGTGATCCTCATTGTAAGGGGATTATCAGGTACGTAAAATTTGATGAAAATTCCCCAACTTGAAATTCTCATAAATTCGGGAAATCTGAAATTTATGGTTGCATGTTTGTTTTAAGATGGATTAGGAACAATATAGTGTCTAGGGACAAACCCTAGACAAATACAAGTTGAAATCATGTGAATATTTTAGTGAAATCTATGAACACCATTGTAGGTAATTAGTGGGTTATGTATAATTTGATAAACACTAGGAAATTGGGTGTTGTTCTAGTGTAATTTGACGATTGTGAAGTGACTTCAGAATTTTAGAAGCTAACAGTTATATAAAATGAGTTAATCGATGTGAAATTCGGGCTAAATGATAAGCTAGGGACTTGCTATATAATCATGTAAAAATCTGCCCTTAAAGTGTTTGTGAAAATGCCTCAAAGAAGGCTTAAAAATGAAACTCAAAGTTGAAACGCATAATTATGATGTTTCGGTGTATTACGCGATATATGGTTTAAAGGGAGTTCTAAACTTGTTATAAATGAACTCTATAGGAAAGGACGCAGGAGCGTCAAGCGGACAAGCAGGTGGCGAATCACGTTTGAAAGGCTTACTTTGAAGGTATGTAACTTGACCCGTTACGTTAAGTGAAATTTTGTTAAGTTATGTATAGTCGTATTGTAGAATAGTAGTTGTGTAAATTTTAAAGGCGATGATGTTCGCTAAATTGAATAATAGTTCAAGGATTGATAAGATCTCATTGGTAGTCATCATATTGGAGGATTCCGTAGATGAGCCAAACGGGTCGAATAATCAATTAAAGCATGAATATTGCTTCGTAATATGATAGATTGGTCTTTTGTTATCAATTAATAATTGACATATCAAAATACAAGGATTTAGTATGTTGGTTGGTTAGAATGAAAGGTCCAAGAAGTTGGGTTTGGCTGAAATAAATAAGAAGATAAAACATAACCTTTCAGGGATTACCGTAAATTACGGTAGTACCGTAATTTACGGTAGAGGCCAAAAAGGTTACGGTAGGATTCTACTTATTTACGGTAGACCAATATTTCTCAGGATCTACCGTAACTTACGGTGTCTACCGTAACCGTAAGTTACGGTAGAGTCCTGTAACATTTGTCAAATTTTGTATATCCTTGTTAATCGAATTCGTTTTTGAGCGTAGTTTTGATTATGTAATATTTCTAAGTATTCTAATACTAATGTTTAATGTAAACATTTCAGTTTCTAGGTATTCAAGGATTACGGATGGCGGTCAAGCAAGCTTTTGAAGAACCGAACACAAACTTTTGAAGCTTTCGCGTCAATTAATTCTGTTTAGACAATGTTATGATGTAATCAGTTTGCTAAACAACTTTGAATGTTTAAATTAGTCAGTAGTTGACTAATGTTTGTTACCTTAGAACTTTATTTTTGGAACTTATGTTTTAACCTAGACATCTTTTATATAAAATCTTATGAATTATTCTTAATTTCAAGTAGTAATTAAGATGGGTGTTACAAGTTGGTAATCAGAGCTTAAGGTTGTCAACAAGTGTTCGGTTCAAGCTTGATCGATCGTCTGGTAAGAATTAATTTATTATTTTAATAGATTATATCTTATGTAAGAAATGGGAAATGAATTGATATGCATGGGAAAAGCGTGTTAACACACTCAAACCCGGAAAGTGCATTAAATGTGAACGGTTAAAGCAAGTTGGGAACTCGGCTAAACCGAAACAAATGAAGCAATGTTATAAATGAAATGTTTAACGTTTAATGTAAACATTTCAGTTTCAAGATGTCGAAAGGAAACGATAATGATCCGGTACCGACAAGCACCAAACAAATGAAAGAGATAATTGCCGAAGAGGTAGGAAAGGCAATCGAAGGTAGTCTATCCGGGTTTATAGACAAAATTCAAAGCACGTTATTGTCACTTGTCGAAGAGCGAGTTAAAAGGTTGGAGGATAGTGTCAACCTTATGAAGGAGAAATCGGGAGAACGTAAAGGGTGCTCATACAAAGAATTTATGGCGTGCAAACCGCCAATCTATAACGAGGAAGTTGACCCGATAATTTGCAAAAGATGGTTGGGAGACATTGAAGAGGTGTTTGAAAGGACCCATTGTGATGAAAGTGATTTTGTTGCTTACGGAACGGGCCAGTTGAGAGGTCAAGCCAAAGACTGGTGGGACAACAAAAAGAATGAAATAGGAGCCGAAGCGGCAAGAACCATGACATGGGAAGAGTTTAAGACACCGTTTCTTAAACATCATAGTCCCAAGGCGGTCATCAATAAAATCAAGGAAGAGTTCATGCAACTTAGGCACAAGGGCGAGACCACAGACAAGATTACGGCGATGTTTATGGATAAGATGAAGTTTAGTAGTGAATTGGTGACGAACGAAGACCAGAAGATATACTACTACTATAACATGTTGAGCGCTGAATATAGGGAGTTTATGACTCCTTCAAAATACGAGACCCTTACCTGTGACAACCCTCACCAAACCAGGTATCCGTACGACTTAATTAATGATTAATTACTGCTTAATTACTGTGCTTGTTTGAACTAGCTGATGAACTGCTACTTGATATCTGATACATGTACTTACTTGCATCATACTTTACTTATCGTCACTACATTATTTACATACGGCACCTTAGTGACAAACATGATGCACAAAAAAAGCACAGTAGCACTATAACGGATAACCTATTGAACATGCTGACAAAGCCATCATCAGGCAAACACTGCCTCTAAGGCCTGTAAGAGCCTGAAATGTTTTGCTACACTAGTAGTGAGTGTAGGGATATAAGGATTGTGGAACTGCGTCTCTAGGGATAAGTCACTATGACTGGATGTGCCTAAAACGTACTCAAAGTACAAAACTCAGCACTTTACAAAAATAATTCAGCTTCTAGCTAACTAATAAAGTGCCAAAACATGAGAAAAATAACACTAGACACTTTCCAAAGTGTCAGGATTAAGTTGTGTCACTAAAAATGTTAATAACGACACTTTAAAGCTTTGTTAACGCATTAACGGATTACTATCCGACCGAACAACCGGACTATACCCAAAACATGAAAATATTGTTATTTTCATTATTCATCTTTTTCTGAGCCAGTTAGGGTCCCTGAACACCCTAACACACACTGTTAAGCACTACACATAACTAACCGGGTTAAGCACTTAACTAACTAACTTAACCTAACTAAGTACTTAACTAATGGTTGGAATCGAACTAGTACCCCCCCCCCCATTACAAACCGTCCCCATGAGGGGGACACACCTTGTACCATGTTGATTATTTTAATGTTATTTGCCTAATATCTAGTAAACACAAGAACCATTGGATATTGATCATACTTATTGTCTATAAGATCAAGACTAAACACCCCATGACATTCATCATCTCTCACCACTCAAAATACCCTCTCTTTCTCTCTATGTAAGTCACGGCCGAACACCCCCTTGCTCATACACCCACCTTTCGATTTCCATCATCACATTTCAAGAACATACAAGTGTTAAGGGTCACGTATTAGGAGTCTTGGAGCAAACGGAAGGCGAAGGACCTCTTTCTCTAGCTTTTATCCACCTCTTTTGCGCGTAGATTCTTCCCTAGCCTCGAGCTAGAGGTATAATACTTAAAACTCGTATTTGAACCATTCTAAAGTGGTTAAAAGGATTTTTATCGATTAAAACTCGGAATCTTACAAGTTGATGCTTTAAAGTTTACTTAAAACTCTAAGAATGGTGGTTAATAGCACATAAGTTGTGTAAATGTTGTAGTATTTGAAATATATGTTTATTTAGACCCGATCTATGATGTGGTAGCTCGGATCATCGTTTAACCCGGTTTTGGAAGATCATGGATCTTAACATAAGCTTGTTTTTGAATAATACAAGGGTTAAAGGGTGAAACTCTACCACACGCGAATCATGAACTTGTGTAAAAGAGTTTTACTTATGAAATGATGTTTAAAACTAGCAGATCTACGTATCTGCAAGTGGTATTTTCAAAGGACCACGCGTCAAAGAAATCATGTTTTCTAAAAGACGGATCTTACACTAACAAGTATGATTTTTATAAACCACAAGTGTGTAAACACTTGTGAAAGGAAAAGTTTCGACAAAATAACAAACTTTGTAAAAGAAGACGAGAAATTGTAAAGACGGATTTCTCTAAAAACGAGGTTTTTACGAGATCAAAATTGCTTTATATAAAGATCCACAAAATATAATGGGATTTACACTATAGTTTCGGAAAAACTACAAGTTCATGCGATCATGTGATTTACATACTTGTCGACTAGTTTGTTGTGTCGGAAATTGTTTGATTGATTAAGGAAGTTGTTGAAATTGATTTTGTAAAAGAAAATGATACGCTTGAAAGCGTGGCCACCTCCAGTTACAGAGGAAACTCTGGCGAAATTTTTCTAAAAACCTAACACTTAGAACTATTTACAATACAAGTGTTAAAAATTACTTTTGGACATGTTTTCGAAATATAAATTTCGCCATGACTTTATTTACTAAATATTCGGAGGTGGGATTTTCACAGAATCTAACGTGATAAATATATTTTTCACACACTGTTTATGATTATTTTGTGAAGATACATAAATATTATTTTTAGAGTAAAAATAATATTTACGAACGTTAACGAATCCAAAATAATACGAACGCTTTCACCATAAATATATATAAGTTACACCGGTAATTATATTACCACTCGATTGTTAAACGTAACTTACACACTTATGGAAATATTTATGAACGCACATGTATTGAATCCCCCATCCTTGGGAAGGAGATTAACTACCAAGTATTTACAAAAAGTAAACACGAAATAGTTGTCTAACTATTTCCCAAAGACTTAAACTATAAAGCTAAGGCACGGCCGTCCGTCTAATAGAATTAGCACCTGTAGGTCGTCGCACAGCTGCGTGAGCAGGAGATACTTGGTAGAGACGCTTCACTGTGAGTTCATGTCCCCCTTTTCTCTAACTGTTTTCAGTTTTCTTAACTGCGGGGGTGAAATACATGTTACTATGATTACGAGTACTTTATATACGGTATGGTTAGCGTAAGGAGGTTTATTATTCAGATCATGTGAGTGGGTAGGAGCAATATGAGGCCATTAGTCCTCATGTCGGGACCGAGGGACAGGAGCGGTAGATCTATCTGGGTGTAGCGAGCACAGCCCTAGGCCAAACTAGAAACGGACCTTGGGGTGACTTTGTCCACATACAAATGCCGTGGCGAAATCTGCTAGGTTTGAGTCTCCCTATTTGCACTTCACTTATATCAGTGGCCTTGCAAACCATTGGTGATCACAAGTCCCCTTATTGGCTACATACCACAAACTATTTTTATACTCACAAAGGTTTACTTACTCGCTTACACATGAACTCGCTCAACATTATTGTTGATTTTTCAACTTACATGTATTTCAGGAAATTAACGAGATCTGGCACGGTATGGCATGTTTTCCGCTGCACTAGTTTCCGAGGTCATCCGGGGTTTAGGGGATGTGTCTCTTTCCTGGACAAGGCACCATCCTTAAATCACGTTTATGTTATGTTTCAAGTTTGTAATGTCTGTTGAACAAGGTTATGGTTGTTAGGGTATGTTCCCGTTAAAACAATGGTACTGTATTTGGTTTTTCAAAACTTAATGGATGATCTTGCATGTTTTTAATTCATATAGCTTTGTTATGGTTAAGCTATGGTATTAAGAAGTCACACCAAATTAACCACGCTTCCGCAAAGCCAGGGTGTGACAGCTTGGTATCAGAGCTCTGATCATAGCGAACTAGGATTCCTTCTCGAGTCTAGACTATGATCACTAGGGCTCTCACGAAAACATTTTTCTGCATACCACTTAAGTCCAGATCCAAAACTTTTTACAAACAAATGTTGAGCACATTTTATTATTTATAGGCTCAGCTTGGAGGGCTGAGGCTCGGTCTGGAGGATCGAGGCTCGGTCTAGGTGACCGAGGTAGTTGAACACGTTGATTTATTATAGGCTCAGCCTGGAGGGCTGAGGCTCGGTCTGGAGGATCGAGGCTTGGTCTAGGTGACCAAGGTAGTTGGCTAGGAAGAGTAGGCTCAGCCATGAAGGCTGAGGCTCGGTCAAGGGGACCGAGGCTCGATCTAAGTGGTCGAGGTGGAGGATAGAGCAGTCTTAGAGACTGGGAGGAATTGGCTAGTGAGACTAGGAGAATGATTTGAATGCTTACTTGGTGACTTATGTGATTTCATGATTATATGATTGATTATTATACGTATATGCGTTTGTGTTACAAACATCATGCTTTCATCATATACTAGAAAGATGGACACTACGAATCCCATGGCCATAGTGTCAGACGACATAGTTTCATCGAAGCACGAGGTGTACATTCCCGATACTACCGGCACAGACAATGACGACTTTCAGCCATTTTGCGCCGCCTGAAGTCGTAGCAGAGCCTACTGATGGCCATCTTGTTGGGAGTTTGCCACTCGCGGTGATCCCTGCTCCTGTGCCCCCTTGCCGCTTATCCTGTTGATGATATGCCCTCCCAACGTGGCCTCTGACGACGATAACGACCTACTGGAGGAGGACCCATTCGAGGGTAGGGCCCTATTGCTGCTGGTATTAGACTACTGCATGCGGACGCTCCTGTAGGGGAAACTCATGTCCATTCCCCTATCCCAGACTCATTTGAGTTTTTGACATCCGCATCTTCGCACATACAGGGAATGCAGCACCACTCACACGACGCCGACCCTGATATGGCATCATCAGCTGCACCGGATCCCGCCTACAGCTTTGAGTTTGATCACGATGTTGAGGTTGATCCTGCTTTCCACCTGGTTTTGATCCAGACCATGACCTTGAGTTCATACACTTAGACCAGCCCTTGGAGGATCCTGTAACCCCCCTGTGTTTGTTGATCCAGCTTATCTTGAGATGGAATTTTTGATCCGGAGCCAGCCGTGGCCCCTGAGCCAGGCGCTGCTCCTGACCCCGCATTGGAGCATGACCCTGTTCATGCCAATGCACCTACTATGGCTCCTTGATTGATCATCTGCTTGGACGAGAGAAAATATGGGGTAACTGTGCAAGACAATTTATTATTACGGGGGCCCACGTAATAACAATTTGTAGTGCACAGGAATCCTGGTGGACTCTGCGGGTCAAGCTAATGATAACCAATGCAACAGGAAATAACTTAAACACGAATGACCAAGGCGTTGTAGCCTCGAGTTCATTCTATTGCGAGCAACAAGCCAAATTGGCAAGCCTATGTGAAGGCTCAGAAATTTACTTCCCCACTCATACAGTGAGTATATTTGCGTGTGAAATTGGGTGATTACATGATGGCTTATGTTGCTATATACACCTCATAGACAATTGAAACATTGTCTAACACGCTTCACACCACTTCGACAAAAGGGAATGTCACCCAGACGTGACACAAACACCAGTACGTTGCCAAGGACAGAAGCCGAGCTGCAAGAACGCATCTCACAGATAAATGCACGACATGAAGCCCTCCACTCTAAGTACAACGATGGCATTACTAGAGATAACCCTCCAACTGGCTGCACCTATAAACAATTCCTAAACTGCAAGCCTTTGGACTTTGACGGAACAGGAGGCGCCGTTGCATTTGTTCGTTGGTCCGAAGAGACCGACTCCATTCTAAGAATGAGTAACTGTTCGCCCCAACAGAGTGTTACCTATATCTCGGGGATATGTCTAGATGGCACACCCTCTTAATGGAACCTCCAGGTTCAGACCCTTGGCACAGATGCTGCTTATGTACTGAGCTGGGACGAGCTCAAGGAAATAATGGAGAAGAAATACTGTTCTGGGGCTGAAATTCAGAAGCTTGAGGTGGAATCCTGGAATTTGAAAATGGACGAACCAGAGACTCCTGAACATGTCCAGCGATCGCACGACTTGTCTAGGGTCGTCCCCTACTAAGTCATTGATGTTGTATGATATAGTGGTGTATTTGTAAGCTTTACATTGTGGTCTCGAATTGTGGCAAAGCAATCGCAGTATTCTCATCACTTGTGATGTTCAATCTATTGTTTATGTCCTATGACATAAGATGTTATGTGATTGATTTATTGATAGCATGAGATGTTATGTGTTGGTATTGTTGAATGCATACGTACACTTCACTTGCCATGACCTAACCTACGTGAAACATCTTTTAGAAGATGCCGCCAAGACGCGAAATGTGCATGCCCACCTCTGAGGCAGAACTTCAAGAGATAATTGCTGCAGCTATAGCACAGCACGAGGCCCTACGCTCCGAACCTAGCAGAGGCACCTCAGAAAATAACGGCTGTTCCTACTGGCACTTCCTCAACTACAAGCCTCCGAAGTTCGACGGTACTGGAGGTGCCATAGCTTTTGTGAAATGGATTGAGAGTACGGATTCCATCCTTCGGATGAGTGGTTGCACGCCAGAACAACAAGTCCCATACGTCTCCGAGTTGTTTCAAGATGGAGCTCGACTATGGTGGAATCTCCAGGTTCGAATAATGGGCCTAACTACAGCATACGCGTTAACTTGGGATGAACTGAAAGGAATGATGCATAAGAAGTATTGCCGCCAAACGGAAACCCAGAAGTGGGAAGATGAATTTCGGAGCCTGATGATGGAAGGTCCGAAGGTGTTGGAGTATGTGCAAAGACTTCATGATTCATCACGAGTTGTTCCGTACCTGGTGAAACCAGAATTAAAGAAATTAGAACAATTCATTTGGGAACTGGTGCCTCAAGTCTTGAGTTTGATGACAACATCAACGCCACCAACAACTGATGTTGCAAGTAAGATGGGCTTGGCACTCGTTACAGAAGCAGTTAGACTAGAAAAACTTGCAAACCCTGGCAAGGAGACTCAGGAAGAGTCGTCCGGAAAGAACAAGAGGAAGCTCACCGAAGATACCCGAATAAATAATGATGAACAAAAATCTATTCGAGGTTGTTTTGACTGCGGAGACAAAGGGCATTTTAAGAAAGACTGCCCTAACAACAAACAAGCCAGTGATAAGGTCTACTTAGAAACTAAACCAAAACGTGCTGGGTGCAAGTATCACCACGATTGTGGATGTCGGAAGCCTAGGTGCGGGAGGAGAGGACACAACCAGGATGGTTGTGGGATGAAGAGTCCCAGACAAGGAGAAAACAGTAACAACGCTCAAGGTGGAAATGGGAGGTATCCAGGATGCTTCCACTGTGGGGATGTCGGACATCTTAAGAGGGAATGTCCGAAGTTGAAACAAGACCGTGAAAAGACGTCCAACATCGGAGCTTGGGTAGCATGCCAGGATCCAGGCGTGACTACTGGTACGTTCTCTATCAACCAAAACTTTTGCATCTATTTTGTTTGATACTGGTGCCAATTCTAGCTTCGTATCGTTAGAATTTAAGAATATGCTTGGTTTAACCGGTAGTAAGTTAGATATATCCGTACTCAATCAAGTTGGCTAATGGGAAGTTAGTAGAAGCCAACGAAGTTATCAGAGGTTGTGTGATCGAATTAGGAGAGCGTGAGTTTGCTTTGGATCTACTACCAGTCCAGTTGGGAAGCTTCGATGTGGTGGTAGGAATGGATTGGTTATCAGACAACAAGGTGAAGATAGTTTGTCACGAAAAGGTTGTTCGTATCCCAATCGAAGATAGCGAAACAATTGTGGTTCACGGAGAGAAGCGTGATACGCCATTGAGGATTATCAGCTGCCTGAAAGCGCGAAAGTGTTTACTGAAGGGATGTGTTGCCTTCCTGGCGCACATTGTGGACAAGAAGGCTGCTGAGCCGAGAATTGAAGACATCCCTGTCGTAAGGGAGTATCCAGAAGTCTTCCCAGAAGACTTACCTGGACTGCCGCCTCTGAGGCAAGTAGAGTTCCACATTGATTTAGTCCCAGGCGCCGCGCCTGTGGCTAAGGCACCGTATAGACTTGCTCCGTCTGAGATGCAGGAACTGTCGACACAACTTCAAGAGTTGTTAGACAAGGGTTTTATCCGACCAAGCTTCTCGCCTTGGGAAGCTCTGGTCCTGTTTATCAAGAAGAAGGACGGTAGTTTTCGAATGTGCATTGACTACCGGGAGTTAAACAAGCTGACGATCAAGAATAGGTATCCTCTGCCAAGAATCGACGATCTGTTTGATCAACTGCAAGGCTCAAGCTTTTATTCAAAGATCGATCTTCGATCTGGATACCATCAGTTAAGGATACACGAAGAGAGTATCCCAAAGACAGCCTTCAGA
>JARYGA010017724.1:0-43509 GCA_030545235.1 Helianthus tuberosus | reverse complement strand
GATGAAGATGTTCCGAAGACTGCTTTTCGAACACCATATGGCCATTACGAGTTTCTAGTCATGCCTTTTGGTTTAACTAATGCGCCAGCTATGTTCATGGATCTCATGAACAGGGTATGCAAACCTTATTTGGATAAATTCGTGATAGTATTCATCGATGATATACTTATATATTAACGAACCAAAGAAGATCATGAGCATCATTTGAAGTTGATTTTGGAGCTGCTGAAGGAAGAGAAGCTGTATGCCAAGTTTTTTAAATGTGAATTCTGGATTCGAGAAGTTCATTTTCTTGGACACGTCATAAATGAGAAAGGTATACACGTGGATCCGTCGAAGATAGAGGCGATCAAGAATTGGGAAGAGCCAAAGACTCCATCGGAGGTGTGACAATTCTTAGGACTTACTGGGTACTACCGGAGATTCATAGAGAATTTCTCCAGATTAGCGCAACCTTTGACGCTATTGACCCAGAAGGAAAGGAAGTTTGATTGGACGGAAAAGTAGGAGGAAGCTTTTCGGCTGTTGAAGGAAAAGTTGTGTAGTGCACCTATTCTTTCCCTTCCTGAGGGAAATGATGATTTCATTGTATATTATGATGCGTCACGTTTGGGCCTTGGATAAGTGCTTATGCAGAAGGACAAAGTGATAGCCTATGCATCTAGGCAATTGAAAGTGCACGAGAAGAATTACATGACACATGATTTGGAGTTAGGAGCTGTTGTGTTTGCCTTGAAGATCTGGAGACATTATTTGTATGGCACGAAGTGTACGATATACACAGACCATAAGAGCCTCCAACATATCTTTGATCAGAAGGAGCTCAACATGTGACAACGGCGTTGGGTAGAGTTACTTAACGATTACGAGTGTGATATTCGTTATCACCCTAGTAAGGCAAATGTTGTTGCGGATGCGCTCAACAAGAAAGAGTGGGATAAGCCTCTACGTGTGCTTGCTTTGGGCTTGACCATACTGACGAGTTTGACTGATCAAATTCATAATGCGCAACGAGAAGCTTTGAAGGATGAGAACCTGAGAAGAGAAGGTTTGAGAGGATTAGAGTGTGAACAGATACCAAAAGCGGATGAAGTGATGTACTTCATGAACCGGATTTGGGATCCGCTTAGAGGTAACCTACGTGAGCTGGTTATGAACGAAGCTCATAAATCCAGATATTCCATTCACCCAGGTTCTACCAAGATGTATCAGGATATCAAGGAGTTATACTGGTGGCCGAATATGAAGAGAGATATTGCGGTCTATGTGGGTAAATGTCTGGCGTGCTCAAAGGTTAAGGCTGAACATCAGAAGCCGTCTGGGCTTCTACAACAACCAGAGATTCCTAAGTGGAAATGGGAACATCTTACGATGGACTTTATCACCAAGTTATCCCGTACGTCGCATGGACATGATACGATATGGGTAATTGTGGATCGATTAACAAAGTCTGCTTATTTCTTAGTGCTTAAGGAAACAGAAAAATACAGAGAAGATATCGCAGTTGTACCTTAACTAGATTGTAGCCCGTCATGGAGTACCATTGTCAATTATCTCAGATACAGACAGTCGGTTTGACTCCAGGTTTTGGCGATCTCTTAAGAGTCGTTGGTTTCTTGTTTGGACATGAGTACTGCGTATCATCCTCGAACGGATGGTCAGAGTGAGAGAACCATTCAGACGTTAGAGGATATATTGAGAGCGTGTGCGATTGATTTCGGAGGAAGTTGGGTTACTCACTTTCCGTTGGCTGAGTTTTCTTACAACAATAGTTACCACGCTAGTATCAAGGCCTCTCTGTTTGAATCCTTGTATGGAAGGAAGTGTCGATCACCACTTTGTTGGGCTGAAGTCGGCGAGAAGCATTTGTCCAGACCCGAGCTTATCCAGGAAACCACGGACAAGGTTGTCTAGATTAAGGGAAGGTTGAAAGCTGCCGCAGATCGACAGAAGAGTTATGCAGATAACCTGAGGAAACCGTTGGAGTTTCAGGTCGGTGATCGGGTTATGTTGAAGGTATCGCCTTGGAAAGGTGTTGTGAGGTTTGGAAAAGGGGGAAAGCTGAGCCCGTGTTATATAGGTCCTTTCGAAATCGCATCTCGATTTGGATCAGTCGCGTATAGGCTTAAGCTACCGCAAGAGTTGAGTGGAGTTCATGACGTGTTTCATGTCTCCAATTTGAAAAAGTGTTTGTCTGATGAGACGCTGATTATACCCCCTGGTAAGGTCCGAGTGGACGATAATTGAGATTTATCGAAGAACCAGTAGAGGTTCTGGATTGAAAAATTCAGAAACTCAGGAGGAGTAGGATTAAGTTGGTCAAGGTTCACTGGGATTCTAAACGTAGACTCAAGTTCACTTAGGAACGACAGGACCATATGCAACAGAAATATCCTCATCACTTCCCACCTAGTGCGAAAACGAAACCTGTAGAGTAGAATTTCGGGGACGAAATTTCCTAAACAGGGGGAGACTGTGACACCCGGCTATTTAGGTTGTACCGTACAAATGCAACACGTGTCATGAATAAGTAAAAAAGTTGTATATGACTGATATTGATGTTTATATGTGATATTGGATGTGTTGGTAAATCCAAACATTGATAAAAATTATGTTGGCAACAATAAGATAAACGCTTATCGCATAACGAATAAAATGCGAAACGAACGTCGGTGACCACCCGATCAATGTTAAAATCATAAAAATAGTCTGTTATGATTAGAATGGTAATTTTAATCATGTCCGGAAGGTAAACTAAACTAAAACGCTAAGAAACTCTACTTTTCGAGTTTGAGCGCGTACTGCGCGTATCTGACAAAATACTGTCAACTCAGCCAGTCAAGGCAACTGATAATTATTTCAGTAATATTTTAGTGGGATTATTTTTATAGAATGATAAAAATAATTTAAAACGCACTAAAACAGGATTAAAACGCTAGATAAAATACCCGGTATCTAGTAAAATACCAGTTTTTAACCAAGATTACATATATGCATATATATACGAATATATATGTGTGTATAGGGGCATGTGGCAGCTAGAGGGAACACCCTCTCGTCTCTCTCCAACACTTGTTGGTCCTGGGTGAATCAAGTGATTATCAAGCTTTTTCAAAATCCTTCCTAAATCTTCCATATTCCAAGAACTTAATCAAAACTCAAACTCTCACTCTCTCTCTCATACTCACGGCCGAACACCCTCTTTCTCATCTTCATCTTCATTTCAAACTTGTTCTTTGAAGATTCAAGTCCATTCCAAGAAGGATTCAAGGTAATTTGAGGATCCAAAGGTGTTTTCAAGGTGAAACAAGCATCTAAACATCAAAAATCTAGTCAAAACCCACTAAAATCTTGAAAGGTATAAACTTATTTTCAAAATCACATTCTTGATTTTTAGTAATGATAGAGATGATGGAAAGTTTCTCTTGAACTTGGAATTAAACATAAACTTGAAACTAATAAAGGATGAGATTTTAAACAAACTGAAAATGGGTGTGTATGTATATGTATGTATGGCCGTAGGTATGTATGGGTGTATATATGATTTTGTTTTGATTCTTGAATGATTGATTACATGCATGGATCAAAAGTTGTCATGAGAGAATGTTCTAAAAAGGGTCTTGTGATTTGAAAAGGATATGGTAAAAAGTGAACTTTTGGAAGTTCATGTGTGTATGTATATATGTCATATATATATATATATAGTATGCATGCATGCATGTAATTTTTGTCACATATTCATAAATGTAAGAATATTTGCATTTATGTATGTATGATTTGATGATGATGGATGGAACATGTTGTGATTTATAATAACATGAAGTTAATATGTTCTTGGGTGCATTTAAAATCATGTGCAATGATGATGATGTTATATGAGTGCATTAGATGCACATACATGGACATGCATGTTGATATGTAATCATGAAAAGATGATTGAGCATGATTTGATAAAAACAAGTTTTGCTCAGATTTTAAACACTAAAATATGAATATTTGAAGTGTAAGAATGATATAAAACTTTGTCATAAAGTTTATTAGCTTTGCATGTTGTACTTAGTGCTTTATGAGTTGTAAAATACGTGAAATCACATGATTTATGTGACTTACACAAAAACGGCACTAATCATCATTTTAATCAGTAAATAACATTTATTGTGTTAAAATATCAAATCATTTTGAGTTGGGATGGTTATAGTAACGTTTAACGCAAAACTATGCGGTAAAACGGTCAAAAATCGGCTTTCGAATGATTTTTATAAAACCGTTTTAGATCAGTAAGTAAACTGATATTTTTAGTTTAAATATAAGTATTTAAACTAATTTTAAGTTTACTTGGTGTTTGGTTGGTCATACGTGACTTCCGACGCCCGAAAACGTTACCGAATCACTAAAATACGCGTTTTACAATGAACACTAGCATGGGTTATTTATGGGTGAACCTTATGTGTTAAAATGTGTTATGTGATTTAGACATGTAAATATGATAATATGTTAAGTGTCGACATGCTAGTGGGAAATTTAGACTATGCATGTACACTTGTGCGTTTAAATAGGTAAAATCGCGTTAAATGTGTAACTTGTTTGTCAAGCATGAAAATTGATACATATAAGTTATTTTATGTATGCATGCCTTAAAAATGACAAAATCAATAAGTTAACGAGATTTCCCCTGTTACGATGCTTAATTTATGTGTATGTTTATGTATATATATTACGACGCGCAAATCGTAGATATATTACGTATAAAAGGGTGTGTTAATAGATTTACGTGATAATGGTCACCAATAAAATCGTTCAAATCGCAAAATCTTAATATATATATGAACTCATATATATATTAACGTGCCAACATAATCTAAAATAATAACGTTTTGAGAAAATCTCAAAGTTATGTGAAAATTCTAAGATACGGAGAAACTTAGGAATTTTTGTGATATATTGATTGATAAAATCATTCCTACGCATAATAGGACGTGTAGAAATCAATTTATGGGATTGCCCTATTTAAAATACGCACCCACATGTGAGTGTCATTAACCCCCTCTTTTTACTGTTTTGTATATGTTTTGGGGGAAGAACACGCCTAAAAAAGGTTTAATAATGTTTTTGGAATAAAACATACCTTTTGATATAAATGATATATTTTCATTAAAAATATATGGATTTGATAAATATACATGTTTCGGGGAGAAACGGTTTTGGTGAAAATATATATATTTCGGGAAAACGGTTTTGTTGAATATATGTTTCAGGATGAAACGGGGATTGTTATGGTGTTTCAGAGAAAACGACCATGTAGTTGGGACGAGTTTGCTTGGTCCCAGGGATTTCAGTAAATTCATACAACGTTTTATATTAAGTTTGTCATATTAGTAGGATATATATATATTGTACGTGAGGCAGGCATCATACATGGCCTCGATATGGGCCATGCGCAAGTGATGTCATTTAATCATTTAAGTATTGCACGCGAGGAATTGTTGGTAGATCTATCGGGTTGACAACCCCGTCGTGACTGGTCGCTCCGTGTCAAGTCAAACGACGAATTGATATTATGTTCATTGTCTAGCATTGATTATACCTTCATTGTAAATATATAGTTCGTAATGTCTAGCTAACTTACGAGTCCGAACATTTGATGCTATCAATTTAATATGTAAACTCGGGAAGATGTCTATGGTCGGAAGGTTCTACGGAAATGCTTGCGACGACTGACCCTTGAGTTATTTTACAAGGAAATGAATTAACTTTCTTGGAAATTATATGGATGTTTTTATAAAAAAACACATAATTAGAAAGTTTTTCCTTGGGATCAAATAATTTTAAATTTGAATATGTGAACTCACATTCCTTTGTGTTGACACTTGATTTTAACGTGTTCTTCAGGTACTTGAGTTCGGCTTCGGGAATTATGGCGTATCTTGTGGTTGTTGATGTGTGTTGGACAAACTTCTAAAACTGTTTGGGACAAATATAATAAGATCCATAAGGATCAAGACAACTAAACTATCTTGTGGTTGTCCCGTGTTTTGAAACTCTATGTTTAAAATCTATGTTTTAATTAAGTTAATATGTCCAACAATTAAATGCATCGTTCAACAAGATATTAATGGGCACCAACTTCCGTCACCGCTAGGCTTTATATTCCGCTGCGACGTTTTTGGGGTGTGACACCTACCGACTTGAGCTACCTCCTTAACATGGGAATATTCACCCAACATTCCACGTGTCTAATCTGAAAAAGTGTTTAGCCGATACAAATCTCCCTCGATGAAATTCACGTTGATGACACTATCCACTTTGTCAAGAAACCTGTGGAGGTATTGGACCATGAAGTCAAGAAACTCAAGCACAAACAAATACCGATAGTCAAAGTTCGCTGGGAATCCAAACGTGGCCCAGAATTTACTTGGGAACACGTGGACCAAGTGAAGGAAAAATATCCACATTTGTTTTCGCAAGTTTCCTCTAATTAAAATTTCGGGACGAAATTTCCTAAAGTAGGAGAGACTGTGACATTTGTCTCTTTCAATTGTTGTACGACTCCAAACAATTCAATAATCAATGAAACATTGTGTTTTATTTCCGGGATTGTATAATTAAATATGACAATCTCACATTTTAGTTCTTGTTCGATTTCAAACTCTTAAACCTCTTCTGGAAGTGAAATCGTAAACTATTACGCAAAACGTAATCAGTTTAACACGAGGTACACTCTGGAATAAGTTCATAAGCTAAACATACCTTAAATATCCTTTACAGAACTTAGAAAGAAGTTTTGAGTGGTTCGGTATGGAAAAAGCATGCTTATTCGATCTCAGGGACTATTTGCGACTGTCACACCCCGACCGCGTTAAAACAACAAAACCACAGCGGAAACGTCGAGGAGTGTCGTAACAGAATCATTGTTTCACAACACATGGACTAAAGTTTCGTTTTATTGATTTAAGTTATTACATTGTCTTGATTTTAGAAACAAAACACAAACATATTGTCTATCATTGTTATTAAGTCGCTAAGGCATCGTCCGATCCTATGTGAGCATGCATCCTAGTCATCATCAACATCATCAAACAACAGGACCTGAAACATATGTGAAAATAAAGTTAGCATAAAAATGCCGGGGCACATAGGTTTTGTGAGTGTGTCAAATTCATGGCTTGTATACTTGTTGGAATACCTTGTACGACTATAAGAGTCGATAAATGAAAACCTTGTTTTCTAAAATGTTTTGTATTGCAATATGATTAACCAACTTAAAACAAGTTGGTTATAGTTTATAAAACCTCGTTGCCATGAATCTTAACCCAAAAACATTTGCTGTTGTAAACCAAATTGTAAATTGTTCTTGTAAAAAAAACTCGTATGGTTTATATCCTTTAGTAAACATCGTTGCGTGACATCGTTTGAAATCAATCATTCAAGTGAACTAAATAACACCACGGATGTAATATGATAAAAGCATTATATATAAGAAGTACTAGCGTCGTATGCATTTATCACATTATACCCTTCCCGTTATCTAATCACATACCAAAAACAAATCGTTCAATTGTACCTGTTCTCAATCGTTCGTGTTATCAAAACCAATCTTTTAAATCGTTCAACTCGTTCATGTTATAAACCATTGTTCATTCGTTTAAATCTTTCCACTCATTCAAATTGTTCAAATCATTCAAATCGTTTGTGTTTTAATTGTGAAAATAACTTTTGGTCATCTCGTTGAATGCATTCAAACCTGTGTTCTGAATCGTTCCAATCGTTTAACTCGTATTAAAAACCACCAAAGGGTAGGTTAACATTCATCAGGTTCATTCGTTACCCACATTACCCCCATATATAACCATGGTGATAGTCCGATAATGGGATTTGTCGGATCCTATGGTACCATAACATACTACTGGTCGACTTGATCATTGTTAATGAATGCCATTCGTGTTATGTATTAACGTCCCAACAAATTCGTTCACATTATTGAATTCGTTGTGTTTAATATAAACCATAGCATTTGTTTCGAAAACTCGAAATCGTTTTGGCACATATGAATCACCCAATAACAATTGAAAGTAGTAAAATAGGGGAACTATGTACTCACTTGAAATTGCAAGGTATCCTTCGATTAAGTGAACTAACAAAGCTCGGCAAACAAGGAATCAAGTGGCACCTAGTATTGGATCACTATGTTAATAATCAAGGCCTAAATCGGGAGATCGGGTAGAATGAGGTCTCGTAAACTAACTGAGTGTTGGAACTCATATGATATGATTTAAACAAGCCTACACTCTAATTCGGAACCTATCCTAAGTGCTTATCACTTAAACGCGTCATTTGCGCAAAAGCGCATTCGGAGGGTCTAACTAGTCCTATGACAGGTATTATATGCCCTAACATGTTTAAATATGTTGCATAATCAGTTTAAGTGTCATAATTTAGGTTACATAGGCTTAAATTCAAATTATGCATAAAAAGGGCATTTTGGTCATTTTCCTAAGGCATATAAACTACCTATCATACAACTAATTAAACTAAGTAACCATAAGGTATAACCTCGAAAGGTTATTCCCTATACAACTATGGTCACAAAATGTGTTTGGTCATATCCTAATGATCGACCAAACGGGTCAGGTTTAGAAGTCTAAGCGGTTATTTAGACCGCTTGACTTACGACCCTAAACAAGCACTAAACTAAAAGTGACGAGTTAAACATGTTAAAACATGTTTAGCTAAGTTAGAAAACTGATTTGATATAAAAACAAAGTGTTTTGATACCCGAAAATAGTTTCGTCGCAAAATGCACATAATCGTGCTTTTTGACCGAAACTTTGACTCGTCACTTCGACTATCAACGTGGTAATCAGTAGGTATAGTAACAAGGGACTATAACCATCGTGATTACGCTCACATTGCAAAGGTCAAACGAAATTTGTCTTGACCAACTTTATGGTCAAAGCTGAAAGTCAAACACTGTTTGACTTTCTTGCTTGATTTAACTAAAAAAGCATGAAAGAACACTTACAAGGGTCCAATGCTTGGAAAGGAGACTAAGAATGCTCAGGTAGGTGGCCCTCAACAAGTGATTGCCTCCACTTAGAGCAGGTATGAGAAGAAAATGGAATGTGCAAGTTGAAGTTGAAGTTGAAGAAATGCTTGGGTATTTATAGGAAATCAAGCATCCATTGATCATTGCCAAGTGTTTTTGAATTGATCAAGGCATGATCTTGACCCTACACATGTTATACACTGATTTGGCAACTTGGAGAACACATAAACCAGCCCATAGTATGCAAAAACTAAGGTTAAAACTGAGTTCAGCAGGTTGATTTGATGAAAATTGGTTTCTGGTCTGAAGTCTCTCTCCCCCCACGAAGCAGATAGACAAATTCTCTCGCTGGCCGCCAGAGAGTGCAGGTCAGAACTTACAAACTTGTCAAAACAGTTCCCTGCAGCTCCGAAACTTGTTTTTCGACGTGTTTAACCCTCGTTAACCCAATTTCAATGCTCTACAACGATGTTAAAACATAGGGGACATGAAACATGTTTGAAAATTTCATGGATGTCGGTTCGTTTGGCCGTACGATCGCGTTATTTGGTTAATTTTAACGAAACTCGAACGGACGCGTAAACGATCCAAATTACGCGAAGAATGGTATTTTTGAATTCCTATCACTAAAATATAATATTTTAGTGATTACAATAATTTTTGGATGTCCGGATATGGTCAGAACGTAAGATATGCGTGTATATGCAAACTTACACACTTTTTGACGCTTTTAGTCCCTATTGATCAAATAAGCGCATTTTTGCATACCGAACCCTTCAAAGCTTGTTTCTAAGCTATGTAAAGGATATTTAGGGTATGTTTAGCTTATGATATTGTTCTGGAGTGTACGTTGCTTTACGAATTGGCATACTTTTGCAGTTTGTCGCAAATAGTCCCTATGATCGAATAAACTTGTTTTTGAAACACCAAACCCTTCAAAACTTATTTCTAAGTTATGTAAAGGTTATTTAAGGTATGTTAAGCATATGTCACTATTCCGTAGAGTTTGTCATGTTAAACTGATAACCTTTACGTAATAGTTTGCGTATAACTTTCTAGAAAGCGATTTAGAGCTTGAAATCGAACCAGAATCAAACGTAAAATTGTCAAACACAAATAGATAAATATTGAGACCAAAACACATTGTTTCATTGATAATTGATATTTTTTTACATCGTCTATTGTTTACAGAGCACAATTGTCACAGTCTCCCCTACTTTAGGAAATTTCGTCCCGAACTAGAGGAAACTTGTGAAAACAAATGTGGGTATTTCACCTTCATTTGGTCCTCACGTTCCCAAGTAAATGCTGGGCCACGCTTGGACTGCTAGCAAACTTTGACTAATCATATATGTTTGTTCTTCGGTCGCTTGATGTCACACCCCGACCGCGTTAAAACAACGAAACCGCTGCGGAAACGTCGGGGAGTGTTGCAATAGAATCATTGTTTCACAACCATGGATTCAAAAGTTTTGTTTTATTGATAATATTAAATATTAACATTGTCTTAAAGTTAAACAAACAAGGTACACATAGACTATCATCGTTATTAGATCCTTAAGGCCTTGTCCAGATCCTATGTGAGCATGCATCCTAGCAATCAACATCATTCAACAACACCTGAAACATATGTAAAAACAAAGTCAGCAAAGAAATGCTGGCGAGCACATAGGTTTTATGAGAGTGTCAGATTCATGGCTCGTTTACATGTTGCAATACCTCATTTAACAACCTTGTTTTTGAAAAGTGTATAGTATTGCAACCTAATTAACCAACTCAAATCAAGTTGGTTATAGTTTATAAAATCTCACAGCCATGCTTCTTAACCCAAAACATTTGTTTAAGTAAACCAGACTTGTAAATCACCTCGTTAATAGAACTCGTATGGTTTATATTACTTAGAAAACATCGTTGTGTGACATCGTTTCAAAATCGATTACCCAAGTGAACTAAATAACGCCACGGTATGTAATATGATGAAAACACTTATATATAAGAACTACCAGAGGCGTATCTACCATGTTTTCATCACATTACACGCGTCCCGTTATCTAAACACCAACCAAAAACCAATTGTTTATTCAATTCGTTTGACTCGTTTAAATCGTTTAAATCGTTCCAAAATCGTTTAACTTGTTTAAATCGTTGAATTCATTCTCGTTTTAATTGTGAAAACTACTTTTGGTCGTCTCGCTAATAACATCCAAACCTTCTCAAATCGTCCATCGCTATTCTCGCATTAATAAACCACCAAAGGGTAAGTTAACAATCACAGATTCAGTCGTTACCCACATAACCCCCACACATAACCATGGGTGCAGTCTGATAACGGGATTTGTTAGATCCTATGGTACCATAACCTAATACTGGTCAGCTTGATCAATGTTAATGAATGTCATTTGTTATGTAACTACGCCAACAAGTATGTTCACGTTATCGAAATCGTTATTAGTTTTATATAAACCATATTAATCATTTCGAAAACCATCATTAAAAAAATATCGAAAACATTTAACACATATGAATCACCCCAAAACAATTGAAAACAGTAAAATAGGGGAACTATGTACTCACTTGAAGTGCAAAGTATCCTCAATCAAAAGAACTCAACAAAGCTCAAACAAGGAAATCAAGCAGCACCTAGAAATTGGATCACTAGATAAATAATCGACACCTAAATCGGAAGATCGGATAGAATGAAGTTTCGTAAACCAAATGAGTATTGGAACTCATGTGATATGGTTTAACAAAGCCTACATCATGAATCGAAACCTAACCTAAGTGCTCCCATTGAGGTAGCTTACGCTACTTTAACGCGTTGTTCGCGCAAAGCACGTTCGAGACGCCTAACTAGTCCTATGACAAGTATTATATACCTAAACATGTTTAAATATGTTGCATAATTAGCTATGTGACAAAAGTTTAGGTTGCATATGCTAAAAATTGAATTATGCATGAAAAGGGCATTTTGGTTACCTAAGGCATATAAACTACCTATCATACAACTAATTAAACCTAAGTGACCATAAGGTGTAACCTCGGAAGGTTATTCCCTATACAACTATCGTCACTAAACATGCTTGGTCGGATCCTAATGATCGACCAAACGGGTCGAGTTCGAAAGTCTAAGCGGGTGTTTAGACCGCTTGACTTACGACTCGACACAAGCACTAGACTAAAAGTGACGAGTTCAACATGTTTAACCAAGTTAGAAAATAGGTTTTGATATCAAAACAAACGGTTTTGATAACCAAGAATAGTTTGGTTACAAAATACGCATAAATACGCATTTTGACCGAAACAATGACTCGTCACTACACCTAATCAATGTGGTAATCAGTAGGTATAGTTACTAGGGACTATAACCATCGTGATTACGCTCACGTTGCGAAGTTCAAACGAACTTCGTGTTGACCAAAGACTGGTCAAATCAAAAAGTCAAACACTGTTTGACTTTTGCTTGAAAACACATAAAAGCATGAAAGAATACTTACAAAGGGTCCAAGCCAGGAAGTCTTGACTCAATTTGCTCAGGTATGAAGTGTTAAACCCCAACTTAGAGCAAAATGGATCAGATTGCAAGGAAAGAATGAAACCAATTTGGGTATTTATAGAAATCCCACAACCGTTAGGATCGTTCCTTGCAATTCGTCCTTCGATCTAGGCCATACACTTGGGCACATGGTTTTAGAAACAATGGGGACATGAAATACCATCAAAATCCAGCCCATAGAGTGCAAAACCTTGGGTTAAAAACCATCAAAACCAGCCCCAAGACCAGATTCAATGTTTCTGCCCAGATAGGGTTTTGGCTACCCGCAATAGAAATAGCCTAGGCTGTCGCGCCCCGCCAAACCCTCAGATCAGAACTTTCAAATTTGGCAAAACAGGCCCCTGCATGCTTAAAACTTGATTTGTGATGCATTTAACCCCCGTTAACCCCATTTCAAGGCTTTACAATGAATTTAAAGCATAGGGAACTTAAAATATGCTCAAAAACATCTCGGATGTCGGTTCGTTTGGCCGTACGGTTGCGTTATTCTGGTAATTACGATGGAAGTCGTAACGAATGCAAAAACGATCCAAATTAAGCGACGAATGGTATTTTTGCATCCCAATCACTAAAATGAGATATTTTAATGATTGCAAAAATTTTTGGATGTCCGGATATAATCAGAACGTAAGATATGCGCTAAAATGCAAACTTATGCACTTTTTGACACTTTTAGTCCCTATTGATCAAATAAGTTTATTTTCGCATACCAAACCCCTCAAAGCCTATTTCTAAGCTATGTAAAGGATATTTATGGTATGTTTAACTTATGATCAAGTTCTGGAACGTTCGTTATCACACGAATCGGAATACTTTCACAGATTGACACAAATAGTCCCTGCGATCGAATAGACTTGTTTTCAACACACCAAACCATCCAAAACTTATTTCGAAGTTATGTAAAGGTTATTTAAGGTATGTTAAGCCTATGTTACTATTCCGGAGTTTTTTTCGCGTTAAACTGAATGATTTTACGCACCAGTTTGCGTATAACTTTCCAGAAAGCGATTTAAAGCTTGAAATCGAACTCGAATCAAATCGTAAAATCATCAAACACAAATACACATATAATAACACCAAAACACATTATTTTATTGATAATTAACATTGTTTTACATTGTACATCGATTACAGAGCACAGTTGTCACAGTCTCCCCTACTTTAGGAAATTTCGTCCCAAAATTTTAACAAGAGGAAGCTTGTGAAAACAAATGCGGATATTTCACCTTCATCTGGTCCTCACGTTCCCAAGTAAAATATGGGCCACGTTTGGACTCCCAACGAACTTTGACCAATCGAATTCGTTTATTCTTCAGCTATTTGACTGCACGATCAATTATCTCCATAGGTTTCTCGACAAAGTGCAATGTCTCATCAACTTGAATCTCGTCGAGTGGAATATGAAGATCAGCATCGACCAAACATTTTCGCAAATTGGACACATGAAATGTGGGGTGAATATTCCCAAGCTCTGGAGGTAGCTCTAATCGATAGGCAACTTTTCCGACTCTTTCAACAATCTTAAATGGTCCAACATATCGAGGTGCAAGTTTTCCTTTCCTTCCAAACCTCACCACTCCCTTCCAAGGTGACATCTTGAGTAGGACACGGTCACTGACTTGAAATTCTAAGGGCTTGCGTCGCATATCCGCATAACTCTTTTGACTGCTTCTAGCTGTCACAATCTCATTCCAACAGACTTGAAATTTTCTTGATTTTGTCTGTTGTTTCCAGAATGAGCTCAGGTCCAGTAAGCTGAGCTTCACCAATCTCATTCCAACTGACAGGTGAACGACATTTTCGACCGTAGAGAGCTTCGAATGGTGCCATATTAATGCTAGCATGATAACTATTGTTGTAAGAGAACTCGATCAACGGAAGATGAGAATCCCAATTACCACCAAAGTCTATCATGCATGCTCTAAGCATATCCTCCAAAGTTTGAATCGTCCTCTCAAATTGTCCATCTGTTTGGGGATGATAAGCAGTGCTTAGATTTAGTTGGGTTCCCAAAGCAGATTGCATGGTCTTCCAAAAATGAGATGAAAATCGAGCATCACGATCAGATATGATATCCAAAGGAACACCATGTCGAGATACAATCTCATCAACATAAATCTTTGCAAGTTTATCAGCAGATAGATCCTCGCGAATCGGAATAAAATAAGCTGACTTTGTTAATCGATCGATAACAACCCAAATAGCATCATGTAGGGCCGGCTCTGGGCCCGGCAAACCCATGCCGACGCCCAAGGCCCAAAATTTCAAAGGCCCGAAAAGTCTTTATAAGTTTGTATATATTTATTAAATTATATATTTAGTATATTTATCCGTTTATTATGCAAAAAAGTGTTGGTGGTATAGTGGCAAAAACCATCTCAAAATAATGTAAGGTCTCAAGTTCGAGTCTTTGTTTCGTCACTAAGTTTTTACTTTTGTAATTCATTTACCCTTAACCATAATTTTGGGCCCAATTCTTTTCGTCGCCCGAGGCCTAAATTTTTTGAAGAGTTTTCGGAGACGGCTCTGGCATCATGACCTCTAGATATACGCGGTAACTTAGTGATAAGATCCATTGCAATGTTCTCCCACTTCCAAACTGGTATCTCTGGTTGTACAAGCAAACTAGAAGGTCGTTGATGTTCAGCCTTGACTTTGAGACAAGTTAGGCATTTCGATACATACAAGGCAACATCCTTTTTCATACCAGGCCACCAGTACTGAGTACGAAGATCCTTGTACATTTTATCAGCACCAGGATGGATAGAATATCGAGACTTGTGAGATTCGTCCATCACTATGGTGCGGAGATCATCTTGCTTCGGAATCCACAAATGATCCTTGAAATAGAGTAACCCATCGCCTTTCGTTTCGAGTTTAAGCTCAAGTTGAAGCGGTAGCTCATATTTCAATGAGCCTTTGGTTACACAAGATCGTTCAGCTTGAAGGATACGAGATTGAATATCAGATAGAGTTCAAACAGAATGAAGCTTGACTCGTTCATTTCGACTAAGCGCATCAGCTACGACATTCGCCTTATCACGATGGTAGCGAATTTCGCAATCATAGTCGTTTAAGAGTTCAACCCAACGTCGTTGCCTCATGTTTAGCTCCTTCTGATTAAGAATATGCTAGAGACTTTTGTAGTCTGTGAAAACCACACACTTCGTGCCATAAAGATAGTGTCTCCAGAGTTTAAGAGCGAAAACCACAGCACCTAACTCAAGATCGTGAGTCGTGTAGTTCTTCTCGTGAACTTTTAGTTGTCTTGATGCATAAGCTATCACTTTGCCTTGTTGCATAAGGACACAACCACGGCCTAGATTTGACGCGTCGCAATAGACAACAAAATCATCGTTTCCCTCGGGCAGAGATAAAACAGGAGCATCATAGAGTTTTTGCTTCAGCGTTTGGAACGCTTCTTCTTGCTTGGGTCCCCACTCAAAAGGCTTATTCTTCTGAGTCAAAGCAGTGAGTGGAACCGCGATCTTCGAGAAATTTGAAATGAATCGACGATAATAACCAGAAAGACCAAGAAAAGAACGAACTTCGGTGGGTGTCGTTGGTGTATTCCAATCCTTAATTGCAGCAATTTTGGAAGGATACACATGGATACCCTGCTCGTTAACAATATGACCCAAAAACTGAACTTCTTTAAGCCAGAATTCACACTTGGAGAATTTAGCAAAAAGTTGTTCCTTCTTCAGGAGTTCTAGAGTCAAACAAAGATATTGCTCATGCTCGGCTCGAGACTTCGAATAGATGAGAATATCATCGATGAATACAATGATGAACTTGTCTAAATAAGGTTTACAGACCCTATTCATTAAGTCCATGAAGATAGCTGGGGCATTCATCAAACCAAAAGGCATGACAACAAACTCATAGTGCCCATATCTCGTACGGAAAGCAGTTTTGGGAATGTTTTCTTCGAATACACGAAGCTGGTGATACCCAGAACGTAGATCGATCTTAGAAAAATATGATGCACCTTGCAGCTGATCAAAGAGAGCATCGATTCGAGGTAGGGGATATTGATTCTTGATGGTAAGCTTGTTAAGCTCACGATAATCGATACACATTCGAAATGATCCATCTTTCTTCTTCATAAACAGGACAGGATCGCCCCAAGGTGAATAGCTCGGTCGGGTGAATCCTTTATCAGATAACTCTTGAAGCTGTTTAGATAACTCTTGCATATCAGATGGTGCAAGATGATAAGGCGCTTTAGCAATCGGGTTGGCATTGGGAACAAGATCAATATGAAACTCGACTTGACGAACTGGAGGCAAACCGGGCAGTTCATCAGGAAACACCCGGGATAATCTCGGACAATCGGAATATCTTTAATAAACTTGCTTTTGCCTTTCTCCTCGGTGACATGTGCCAGAAAGGCAACATATCCTTTTCGTAAATAACTTTGGGCCTTCGTATACGACATTAGTTTCAATCCACCAGACAAAAGAGGAATACGAACAATCTTGTCGAAACAAACCACCTCAGCATGAAACTTAGTTAACCAATCCATCCCAATGATAATGTCGAAATTCCCAAGTTGCATCGGCATGAGGTCAATAGGAAAAAGATGGTTATCGAGGTTCAACTGACAGTTGTGAATAACAGAATCGAGTACAAGAGGTTTACCAGTAGCAACTTCAACAGATAAGGGTCTCCTCAGTTTAGTTCTAGGTATCGCAAGCAAAGGCTCAAATGATAATGAAACCAAACTTCTATCGGCACCAGAATCGAAAAGAACAGATGCAGGTCAATGGTTAATAAGAAACGTACCATTAACCACCTCGTTGTCAGCCCTCGCTTCGTTTGCATTCAGATTGTATGCTCGTCCACGAGCGGGATTCACATTCGTGTTTGCATTCGGATTCAGATTTGCCAGCCTTGGACAGTTGTTGTGGAAATGACCCATTTCACCGTAGTTGTAACATGAGCCAGGTGGGAACCTAACAGCATTCCCCTGAGCTTGAGCTTGATTCTAAACAGCTTGGTTCTAACCCAGACGACAGATGTTGCCAAATGCCCAAGTTTACCACACGTAGTACACTGTTTACAAGCCTGATGAGCAACGTGATGACCATTACACCGAGCACGTGAGGTGCAGTACCAGCATAGAGCATACTGTTTCTTCGCAGGAGGTTGAGCTGGTGGGTTCTGAGCAGTAACAACAAAATTCTGGGAAGCCTTGCGCTTCCTCGACTTCTTAGAAGATTCTCCCTTCTTCTTACCCTTACCCTTTCCTTTGTCTTGAACAGAATCGACCGACTGCTTCTTGTCACCCTTGCGGGTCAATTTCCCTTTTCTGACCTAAGACTCGGTCAGAGTAGCAGACAACTCAATTGCTTGACGAACAGTAGTAGGGTTACTGCCAGTCACGATGTCTTGTACAGAATCGGGTAAACCATCGATATACCTCTCGATTGCCTTCTCCAATGGGGTAACCATAGTAGGACATAACAAGCTCAGCTCTTCATAACGATCCGTGTAAGCACGGTGTTCTCCCCCATCTTGTTTCAGATCATCTAATTCTCGCTCCAAAGCCCGAATCTCGTGACTGGGACAGAATTCTTTCATCATGAGAGCTCGAATCTCTTCCCATGTTTGAGTCATTGCCACATCGGCAACCCTATCACGCAACACATCGTTCCACCATGTAAGAGCACGCTTCTAGAACACACTGGATGCAAACTCAACCTTACACTCATTCGGACACTGCACATGTCTGAATGTGCTCTCCAAACTTTCGAACCATTGCAGGAGCGCGGTTGCTCCTTGAGACCCAGAAAACTTCAACGGTTTAGCAGAATTGAAATTCTTGAAACTGCACTGAGCATTGTTTTTTGTTATTGTTATTGTTGTTGTTGTATAATTGATGGATCTGGGTTACTATGTTCAGAAGCACAGCAGCCATTTGTTGAGAGACAAGGGCTGCGACTTCTTCGTTAGTTAGAGGCTGTGCATCTCGTCGAGGAGGCATTTTTTAAAAGGAACAAGGATACATGGGAAACGAGTGAGATTGACAATTGGATAAACAAAAGAGGTATTGAAAAACATCGACAAGACAATAGGAAGACAAGCATTTATTCGTTACCTCGAACAAACAAACGACGCGCAGGGACTAATCAAAGTAAATGGGTCAATATAATGTATCGGGAAGACCTACTTTAGCCTATAAGTGGACACTCACCCCAAGAGTTCCCAGGTAAGAGTGACTGTTCCGATTATGTGGATTTGTACGAACACTCTAGCCTTAGACAGAAAACCCGAGGTATAGGCATCCACCCTTCCAGATTGCACGTGTTCACAGTATAAGACCCAAACTTTGACGAGATTTGAAAACTTAGAGGGTTCAAAACCTTATAAGAAACCATCCTAGAACAGATGATTGGTTTTCAAAGCGGATTTGAAATTTGTGTTCTCATTGTAGTTATCACCTAAGGATAGGTGACGGTATTGTTTTAAAAATCTAAACGCAAGAAAACTTGCGTTAGGGTCCTAGAAAGTTATAGTCTAGGTCAAAGCATTACTAATAACCTAATTCCCTATAACCATTGGCTCTGATACCAACTTCTTCTGTCACACCCCGACCGTGTTAAAACAACGAAACCGCGGTGGAAACGTCAGGGGGTGTCGCAACAGAATCATTGTTTCGCAACCTTGGATTCAAAAGTTTTGTTTTATTGATAATATTAAATATTAACATTGTCTTAAAGTTAAACAAACAAGTTACACATAGACTATCATCGTTATTAGATCTCTAAGGCCATGTCCAGATCCTATGTGAGCATGCATCCTAGCAATCAACATCATTCAACAACACCTTAAACATATGTATAAACAAAGTCAGCAAAGAAATGCTGGCGAGCACATAGGTTTTATGAGAGTGTCGGATTCATGGCTCGTTTACATGTTGCAATACCTCATTTAAAAACCTTGTTTTCGAAAAGTGTATAGTATTGCAACCTAATTAACCAACTCAAATCAAGTTGGTTATAGTTTATAAAATCTCGCAGCCATGCTTCTTAACCCAAAACATTTGTTTAAGTAAACCAGATTTGTAAATCACCTCGTTAATAAAACTCGTATGGTTTATATTACTTAGAAAACATCGTTGTGTGACATCGTTTCAAAATCGCTTACCCAAGTGAACTAAATAACGCCACGGTATGTAATATGATGAAAACTCTTATATATAAGAAGTACCAACGGCGTATCTACCATGTTTTCATCACATTACACCCGTCCTGTTATCTAACCACCAACCAAAAACCAATTGTTTGTTCAATTCATTTAACCCGTTTAAATCGTTTAACTCTTTTAAATCGTTCCAAAATCGTTTAACTCGTTTAAATCATTGAAATCATTCTCGTTTTAATTGTGAAAACTACTTTTGGTCGTCTCGCTAATAACATCCAAACCTTTGCAACTCGTCCATCTCTATTCTCGCAATAATAAACCACCAAAGGGTAAATTAACAATCACAGATTCAGTCGTTACCCACATAACCCCCACTCATAACCATGGGTGCAGTCTGATAACGGGATTTGTCAGATCCTATGGTACCATAACCTAATACTAGTCGGCTTGATCAATGTTAATGAATGTGATTTGTTATGTAACTACGCCCAACAAGTTTGTTCACATTATCGAAATCGTTATTAGTTTTATATAAACCATATTAATCATTTCGAAAACCATCGTTAAGAATATCGAAAACATTTAACTCATATGAATCACCCCAAAACAATTGAAAACAGTAAAATAGGGGAACTATGTACTCACTTGAAGTGCAAAATATCCTCAATCAAAAAAACTCAACAAAGCTCAAACAAGGAAATCAAACAGCACCTAGAAATCGGATCACTAGATAAATAATCGACACCTAATCAGAAGATCGGATAGAATGAAGTTTCATAAACCAAATGAGTATTGGAACTCTTGTGATATGGTTTAACAAATACATCCTGAATCGAAACCTAACCTAAGTGCTTTCGACCCGTTACGACCCATTGAGGTAGCTTACGGTACTTTAACGCGTCGTTCGCGTAAAGCGCGTTCGAGATGCCTAAATAGTCCTGTGACAAGTATTACATGCTTAAATATGTTGCATAATTAGTTATGTGACAAAAGTTTAGGTTGCATATGCTTAAAATTCAATTATGCATGAAAAGGGCATTTTGGTCATTTACCTAAGGCATATAAACTACCTATCATATAACTAATTAAACCTAAGTGACCATAAGGTATAACATCGGAAGGTTATTCCCTATACAACTATGGTCACTAAACATGCTTGGTCAGATCCTAATGATCGACCAAACGGGTCGAGTTCGAAAGTCTAAGCGGGTGTTTAGACCGCTTGACTTACGACTCTACACAAGCACTAGACTAAAGGTGATGAGTTAAACATGTTGAAACATGTTTAACCAAGTTAGAAAACAGGTTTTGATATCAAAATAAACGGTTTTGATAACCAAGGATAGTTTGGTTACAAAATACGAATAAATACGCATTTGACCGAAACTATGACTCGTCACTACACCTAATCAACGTGGTAATCAGTAGGTATAGTTACTAGGGACTATAACCATCATGATTACGCTCACGTTGCGAAGTTCAAACGAACTTCGTGTTGACCAAAGACTGGTCAAAGCATAAAGTCAAACACTGTTTGACTTTTGCTTGAAAAACGCATAAAAGCACGAAAGAATACTTACAAAGGGTCCAAGCTAGGAAGTCTTGACTCAATTTGCTCAGGTATGAAGTGTTAAACCCCAACTTAGAGCAAATTGAATCAGATTGTGAGTAAAGAATGAAACCAAGTTGGGTATTTATAGAAATCCCACAACCGTTAGGATCGTTCCTCGAAATTCATGCTTCGATCTTGGCCATACACTTGGGCACATGGTTTTAGAAACAATGGGGACATGAAATACCATCAAAATCCAGCCCGTAGAGTGCAAAACCTTGTGTTAAAAACCATCAAAACCAGCCCCAAGACCAGATTCAATGTTTCTGCCCAGATAGGGTTTTGGCTACCCGTGACAGAAATAGCCTAGGCTGTCGCGCCCCGCCATACCCTCAGATCAGAACTTTCAAATTTGGCAAAACAGGCCCCTACATGCTTAAAACTTGATTTTTTATGCATTTAACCCCTGTTAACCCCATTTCAAGGCTCTACAATGAAGCTAAAGCATAGGGAACTTAAAATATGCTCAAAAACATCTTGGATGTTGGTTCGTTTGGCCGTACGGTTGTGTTATTCGGGTAATTACGACGGAAGTCGTAACGAATGCAAAAACGATCCAAATTAAGCGACGAATGGTATTTTTGCATCCCAATCAATAAAATATGATATTTTAATGATTACAAAAATTTTTGGATGTCCGGATATAATCAGAACGTAAGATATGCCCTAAAATGCAAACTTATGCACTTTTTGACACTTTTAGTCCCTATTGATCAAATAAGTTTATTTTCACATACCAAACCCCTCAAAGCCTATTTCTAAGCTATGTAAAGGATATTTATGGTATGTTTAACTTATGATCAAGTTCTGGAACGTTCCTTATCACACGAATCGGCATACTTTCATAGTTTGACACAAATAGTCCCTACGATCGAATAGACTTGTTTTCAACACACCAAACCATCCAAAACTTATTTCAAAGTTATGTAAAGGTTATTTAAGGTATGTTAAGCCTATGTCACTGTTCTGGAGTGTTTTTCGTGTTAAACTGACTACGTTTACGCACCACTTTGCGTATAACTTTCCAGAAAGCGATTTAAAGCTTGAAATCGAACTCGAATCAAATCGTAAAATCATCAAACACAAATACACATATAATAACAACAAAACACATTATTTTATTGATAATTAACATTGTTTTACATTGTACATCAATTACAGAGCACAGTTGTCACACTTGAGTTCACAGTCCATTATCTCCACTGGTTTCTCGACAAAGTACATTGTGTCATCAACTTGTATTTCGTTGAGTGGAATGTGAAGATCAGTATCGGCTAAACACTTTCATAAATTGGACATGTAAAATGTTGGGTGAATATTCCCAAGTTCAGGAGGTAGCTCAAGTCGATAGGCAACCTTTCTGATTCTTTCAACAATCTTAAATAGTCCAACGTATCGTGGTGCAAGTTTTCCTTTATTTCCAAATCTCACCACTCCCTTCCAAGGAGATACCTTGAGTAGGACATGGTCTCCGACTTGAAATTCCAAGGGGTTGCATCGCATATCTGCATAACTCTTTTGACGGCTTCTAGCTGTCAGAAGATTATCGCAAATTTTCTTGACTCTGTCTGTTGTTTCCAGAATGAGTTCAGGTCCAGTAAGCTGAGCTTCACTGATCTCATTCCAACAGACAGGTGAACGACATTTTCGACCGTATAAAGCTTCGAACGGTGTCATATTGATGCTCGCATGATAACTGTTGTTGTAAGAGAACTCGATCAACGGTAGATGTGAATTCCAATTACCACCAAAGTCTATCACACATGCTCTAAGCATATCCTTTAATGTTTATATCATCCTCTTGGATTGTCCATCTGTTTGGGGATGATAAGCAGTGCTCAGATTTAGTTGGGTTCCCATAGCAGATTACATGGTCTTCCAAAAGTGAGATGAGAATCGAGCATCACGGTCAGATATGATATTCAAAGGAACACCATGTCGAGATACAATCTCATCAACATAGATCTTGGCGAGTTTATCAGCAGATAGATCCTCGTGAATTGGTAAAAAGTCTGCTGATTTTGTAAGACGATCAATGACTACCCAAATGGCATCATGACCTCTAGATGTGCGCGGTAACATAGTGATAAGATCCATTGCAATGTTCTCCCACTTCCATACCGGTATTTCTGGTTGTACGAGCAAACCAGATGGTTGTTGATGTTCATCCTTGACTTTGAGATAAGTTAGGCAATTCGATACATACAAGGCAACATCCTTCTTCATACCAGGCCACCAGTACTGAGTACGAAGATCCTTGTACATTTTGTCAGCACCAGGATGGATTGAATAATGAGACCTATGAGATTCGTCCATCACTAAAGTGTGAAGATTGTTTTATTTCGGAATCAACAAACGATCCTTAAAATAAAGCAACCCATTGTCTTTCATTTCGAGTTTAAGCTCTAGTTGATGTGGTAACTCCTTACCCATCAAATCTTGTGTAACACAAGTATTTGAGCTTGAGAGATGCGAGTTTGAATATCAGATTGAGTTCGAACACAGTGAAGCTTGAGTCATTCCGACATTCGCTTTACCAGGATGGTAGCAAATTTCGCAGTCGTAATCGTTCAAGAATTCTACCCAACGTCGTTGTCTCATGTTTAGCTCCTTTTGATTGAAAATGTGTTGGAGACTTTTGTGGTCTGTGAAAACCACACACTTTGTGCCATAGAGATAGTGTCTCCAGATTTTGAGAGCAAAAACCACAGTGCCTAACTCAAGATCATGCGTTTTGTAGTTCTTCTCGTGTATTTTCAATTGTCTTGACGCATATGCTATAACTTTACCTCGTTGCATAAGAACACAACCAAGGCCTAAATTCGATGCGTCACAATAGACAACGAAATAATCATTGCCATCAGGTATGGATAAGACAGGAGCATCACAGAGTTTTCGTTTCAGTGTTTGGAAAGCTTCCTCTTATTTGGGTCCCCACTCAAAAGGCCTATTTCTTTTGAGTCAAAGAAGTGAGAGGAACCGCGATCTTTGCGAAGTCCGCAATGAATCGTCGATAGTATCCAGCAAGACCAAGAAAAAAGCGAACTTCTGTAGGAGTAGTAGGTGTGTTCCAATCCTTAATAGCTGTGATTTTGGAAGGATCCACATATATACCCTGCTCGTTGATAATATGGCCCAAAAACTGAACTTCTTTAAGACATAATTCACACTTGGAGAATTTGGCAAAGAGTTGTTCCTTCTTCAGGAGTTCCATTGTCAGACGAAGGTGTTGTTCGTGATCGGCTCGAGACTTCGAATAAATAAGAATGTCGTCAACGAATACAATGATGAAATTATCTAAATAAGGTTTACAAACCCTATTCATTAAATCCATGAAAACAGCTGGAGCATTTGTCAAACCAAAAGGCATGACAGTGAACTCGTAGTGACCATATCTTGTGCGGAAAGCAGTTTTGGGAATATCTTCTTCTAGTACACGAAGCTGATGATACCCAAAACACAAATCGATCTTGGAAAAACATGTAGCACCTTGCAGCTGATCAAAGAGATCATTAATTCATGGTAGGGGGTATCGATTCTTGATTGTGATTTTATTGAGATCAAGATAATCTATACACATACGGAAAGATCCATCTTTCTTTTTCACAAATAGGATAGGAGTACCTCAAGGTGAATAACTCAGACGGATGAATCCTTTGTTAGATAACTCTTGAAGCTGTTTCGATAACTCTTGCATTTCAGATGGTGAAAGACGGTAAGGTGCTTTAGCAATCGGGTTGGCATTAGGTACAAGATCAATATGCAATTCGACTTGACAAACCAGAGGCAAACCAGGCAGGTCATCAGGAAACACCTCTGGATAATCGCGTACAATCGGAATATCTTGAATACTTTTGTTCTTGCCTTTCTCCTCTGTTACTTGTGCTAAGAAGGCCACATAGAGCTTTCGTAAGTATTTTTGGGCTTGAGTACACGACATGAGTTTCAAACTACTCGGGGGTTTCTCACCATGAACTTCTAAGACTTCACCAGATGAATGAGGAACTCGAATAATCTTATCGAAACAAACTACCTCAGCATGATGTTCAGTTGACCAATCCATCCCTACGATAATATCGAAACTTACAAGTTGCATCGGTGTGAGGTTAATAGGAAAAAGATGGTTATCGAGGTTCAATTGACAATCACGAATGACAGAATCGAGTACAAGAGGTTCACCAATAGCAATCTCGACAGATAAGGGATTCCTTCGTTTAGTTCTAGGCATTGCAAGTAAATGATCAAAAGCTAACGATACAAAATTTCTATCAGCACCAGAATAAAAAAAATAGATGCAGGTTGATGGTTAACAAGGAACGTACCATTAACGACTTCGTTATCAGCATGGGCCTCATTGGCATTCAGATTGTATGCCCGTCCATGAGCGGGATTTGCATTTATTTTTCGCGTTCACAAGTTTCGGGCAGTTGTTTCTGAAGTGACCCATTTCTTCGTACTTATAACCTGAACCAGGTGTGAATGGAGGTCTAGCAGCGTTTCCTTGTGCTTGTGCTGGGTTCTGAGCGGCTTGATTCGGGATAGCCCGACAAATATTGGCCGTGTGGCCAAGTCTACCACAAGATGTACATTGTCGATATACTGACTGTTTTGAATGATGACCATTGCACTTATTGCAATAAGGTGCAGTACCAGCATAGGGCTTCCTTGCAGGAGGGTGTGCCGGTTGGTTCTGAGCGTTCGGGTTCGGTGGTGCGGTAACAGCAAAGTTTTTGGAAGCCTTACGCTTCCTAGACGTCCTCAATGACTCACCCTTCTTCTTACCCTTTCCCTTGTCTTGAGTGGTGTCGGTTGACTGTTTCTTATCACCCTTGCGGGTTAGTTTACCCTTTCTGACCTGAGACTCAGTCAGGGTTGTAGCTAATTCGATAGCCTAACGAACAGTGGTAGTGTTGCTACCAGTAACTATGTCTTGCACTTAGTCAGGCAAACTAGCAATATACCTCTCGATCGCTTTATCCAACGGGGTAACCATAGTAGGACACAGTAAACTCAGCTCCTCATGACGATCCGTATAAGCACGGTGTTCTCCCCCATCCTATTTTAGATCATCGAATTCCCTTTCCAATGCCCTTATTTCGTGTCGGGCGTAGAATTCTCTCATCATGAGAGCCCGTAGCTCTTCCCAAGTCTGTGCCACTGCCACATCGGCACCCCTATCTCTCATCACTCCGTTCCACCATATTAGAGCATGTTTCTCGAAAACTATAGATGCGAACTCGACCTTTCGTTCATTTGGACATTGAACATGTCTAAACGTGATTTCCAGACAATCGAACCATTGTAGGAGCGCAGTTGCTCCTTGAGACCCAGAAAATTTCAGTGGTTTAGCCGAATTAAACATCTTAAAACTGCACTGAGCATTGTTATTGTTGTTATTGTTATTCGCTTGATTGATCTGATTAATTAGGTTCAGAATCACAGCAGTAATCTGCTGAGCGACTAGGGGTGCGAGTGCAGCATCCTTGTTTGATCACGTCTAGGAGGCATATTCTAAAAAGAACAAGGAAACGTGAGAAACAAGTGAGATTAACAATTGGATAAAAAAAAGAGGTATTGAAAACATCGACAAAACAAAAGGAGGGTGATCATTTGTTCGTTACCTCGAACAAACAAACGATACACAGTGACTATCAAAGTAAATGGGTCAATATAATGTATCGCGAAGACATGCTTTAGCCTATAGGTGGACAGTCACCCCAAGAGTTCCCAGGTAAAAGTGACTGGTCCGATTATGTGGATTTGTACGAACACTCTAGCCTTAGACAGAAAACTCGAGGTACAGGCACCCACCCTTCCAGATTGCACGTGTTCACATTATAAGACCCAAACTTTGACAAGATTTTGAAAACTTTGAAGGCAAAGCCTTACAACGAATCATCTAAGAACAGATGATTGATTTTCAAAATGGATTTGTAATTTGTGTTCTTGTTGTGGTTATCACCTAAAGATAGGTAACTATATTGTTTTAGAATCTAAACACAAGATAACTTGTGTTAGGGTCCTAGGAAGGTTAGAGTCTAGGTCAAAGCATTACAAATAACCTAATTCCCTATAACTGTGAGCTCTGATACCAACCCTTCTGTCACACCCCGACCGCGTTAAAACAACAAAACCGCGGCGGAAACGTCGGGGAGTGTCGTAACAGAATCATTGTTTCACAACACATGGATTAAAGTTTCGTCTTATTGATTTAAGTTATTACCTTGTCTTTATTTTAGAAACAAAACACAAACATATCATTTATCATTGTTATTAAGTCACTAAGGCATCATCCGATCCTATGTGAGCATGCATCCTAGTCATCATCAACATCATCAAACAACAGCACCTGAAACATATGTGAAAATAAAGTCAGCATAAAAATGTCGGCGAGCACATAGGTTTTGTGAGTGTGTCAAATTCATGGCTTGTATACTTGTTGCAATACCTAGTACGACTACAAGAGTCGATGATTGAAAACCTTGTTTTGTAAAATTTTTTGTATTGCAATAGGATTAACCAACTTAAAACAAGTTGGTTATAGTTTATATAACCTCGTTGCCATGAATCTTGACCCAAAAACATTTGCTATTGTAAACCAAATTGTAAATCGTTGTGGTAGTAAAACTCGTACGGTTTATATCCTTTAGTAAACATCGTTGCGTGACATCATTTGAAATCAATCGTTCAAGTGAACTAAATAACGCCACAGATGTAATATGATAAAAGCACTTATATATAAGAAGTACCAGTGGCGTATCTACCATGCATTTATCAAATTATACCCGTCCCGTTATCTAATCACATACCAAAAAAAATCGTTCAATTGTACTTGTTCTCAATCATTTGTGTTATCAAAACCAATCTTTCAAATCGTTCAACTCGTTCATGTTATAAACCATCGTTCATTCATTGAAATCATTCAAATCGTTCCAGTCGTTCGAATCGTTCGTGTTTTAATTGTGAAAATAACTTTTGGCCGTCTCATTGAATACATTCAAACCTGTGTTCTGACTCGTTCCAATCGTTCAACTCGTATTAACAAACCACCAAAGGGTAGGTTAACATTCATCAGGTTCAGTCGTTACCCACATTACCCCCATAAATAACCATGGCGATAGTCCGATAATGGGATTTGTCAAATCCTATGGTACCATAACATACTAATGGTCGGCTTGATCATGGTTAATGAATGTCATTCGTGTTATGTATTAACGTCCCAACAAGTTCGTTCACATTATTGAAATCATTGTGTTTAATAAACCATAGCATTTGTTTTGAAAACTCGAAATCGTTTTAGCACATATAAATCACCCCAAAACAATTGAAAGCAGTAAAATAGGGGAACTATGTACTCACTTGAGATTGTAAGGTATCCTCGATTAAGTGAACTAACAAAGCTTGGTAATCAAGGAATCAAGTGGCACCTAGTATTGGATCACAATGTTAATAATCAAGGCCTAAATCGGGAGATCGGGTAGAATGAGGTCTCGTAAACCAAATGAGTGTTGGAACTCATATGATATGGTTTAAATAACCTACCTTCTGATTCAGAACCTATCCTAAGTGCTTATGACCCGTTATGACCCGTTAAGGTAGTTTATGCTACTTTAACGCGTCATTTGCGCAAAAGCGCATTCGGGGGGTCTAATTAGTCCTATGACAAGTATTATATGCCCTAACATGTTTAAATATGTTGCATAATCAGTTTAACTGTCAAAATTTAGGTTACATAGGCTTAAATTCAAATTATGCATAAAAAGGGCATTTTGGTCATTTTCCTAAGGCATATAAACTACCTATCATACAACTAATTAAACAAAGTGACCATAAGGTATAACCTCGGAAGGTTATTCCCAATACAACTATGGTCACAAAATATGTTTGGTCGGATCCTAATGATCGACCAAACGGGTCGGGTTCGGAAGTCTAAGCGGTTGTTTAGACCGCTTGACTTACGACCCTAAACAAGCACTAAACTAAAAGTGACGAGTTAAACATGTTAAAACATGTTTACTAAGTTAGAAAACTGATTTGATATCAAATAAAAGTGTTTTGATACCCGAAAATAGTTTCGTCGCAAAATGCACATAATCGTGCATTTTGATCGAAACTTTGACTCGTCATTTCGACTAATCAACGTGGCAATCAATAGGTATAGTCACAATGGACTATAACCATCGTGATTACGCTCACGTTGCAAAGTTTAAACGAACTTTGTCTTGACCAACTTCATGGTCAAAGCTGAAAGTCAAACACTTTTTGACTTTCTTGCTTGATTTAACTAAACAAGCATGAAAGAACACTTACAACGGTCCAATGCTTGGAAAGGAGACTAAGAATGCTCAGGTAGGTGGCCCTCAGCAAGTGATTGCCTCCACTTAGAGCAGGTATGAGAAGAAAATGGAATGTGCAAGTTGAAGTTGAAGAAATGCTTGTGTATTTATAGGAAATCAAGCATCCATTGATCATTTCCAAGTGTTTTTGAATTGATCAAGGCATGATCATGACCCTACACATGTTATACAATGATTTGACAACTTGGAGAACACATAAACCAGCCCTTAGTATGCAAAAACTAAGGTTAAAACTGAGTTCAGCAGGCCGATTTGATGAAAAACTGGTTTTTGGTCTGAAGGCTCTCGCCCCACGTGAAGCAGATAGACAAATTCTCTCGCTGGCCGCCAGAGAGTGCAGGTCAGAACTTACAAACTTGTCAAAATAGGTCCCTGCAGCTCCGAAACTTGTTTTTCAACGCGTTTAACCACCGTTAACCCAATTTCAAGGCTCTACATGGATGTTAAAACATAGGGGACTTGAAATATGTTTGAAAATATCATGGATGTCGGTTCATTTCGCCGTATGATCGCGTTATTCGGTTAATTACGACGAAACTCGAACGGACGCGAAAACGATCTAAATTACGCGACGAATGGTATTTTTGCATTCCTATAACTAAAATATAATATTTTAGTGATTCCAAAAATTTTTGGATGTCCGGATATGGTCAGAACGTAAGATATGCGCGTATATGCAAACTTACGCCCTTTTTTATGCTTTTAGTCCCTATTGATCAAATAAGAGCATTTTCGCATACCGAACCCTTCAAAGCTTATTTCTAAGCTATGTAAAGGTATATTTAGGGTATGTTAAGCTAATTACGTTTACGTAATAGTTTGCGTATAGCTTTCTAGAAAGCGATTTAGAGCTTGAAATCGAACTAGAATCAAAATGTAAAATTGTCAAACACAAATAGATAAATATTGAGACCACAACACATTGTTTCATTGATAATTGATATTGTTTTACATCGTTCATTGTTTACAGAGCACAATTGTCACAGCGACAAATTGCGAAAGTCTGTCGATTCGCCTATTTCTTAATACGGAACATGTACGCACGTAATCTGGTATTTTAATGATAAGAATGCAAAATATCATTCGTTACGCAATTTCGGTCGTTTTCGCGTTCTTTAAAGCTTTCGTCGTAATTAAGCGAAAAATGCGACCGTACAACCAAACGAACCGACATCCATGATATTTCCAGGTATAATTCAAGTCCCCTATGCTTTAGCATCCTTATAAAGCCTGAAATTTGGGTTAACGGGGTTTAAACTCGTCAAAAACACCTTAAATATGGTGAAGGGGCCATTTTTGCCAAATCTTGAAACATGTTGTGAACCAGGTGGCGGGGCGCGAGAGAGTGTGTTCGGCAGAAAGATAATTCAGCAGCACAACTTGTTTTGCAGCCTTGATTTTGCTATCCTTGGTGATCAAGTTGTGTGGTAATCAAGTCTTTTAAGCAGATTCAAACACTTATGATCATCTCCCAACACCCTTGCCACTTTATAGGACACATGTCATGATCTAAACACTCCCCAATTGCTATAAATAGCAAGGCATTTTGCCCAATTCATTGCTCATTCATTCTTCTCTTCTCTACTTGCTCTATTGGAGTTGCTACCATTTTGGAGGCCTCCCATCTGAGTTTTCTTGACATCCTATAACACAAGTAAGTGTTCTTCCTAGTATTGTTCATTAATTTAAGCTATTTTTGAGTTAAAAGTCAAACAGTTGACTTTTTGTTTGACTTTCTGCTTTGACAATGAATTGGTCAAGTCAAAGTTCAATCGAACTCTGCAACGTGATCATAATCACGAAGGTTATAATCCCTTGCGGTTATACCTACTGATTACCATGTTTACTAGTCGAAGTGACGAGTCAAATTTTCGGTGAAAAATGCACATTAAGTGCATTTTATGACGAAACCGTTTTTAGGTATCAAAACACTAAGTTTTGAAACCAAATCAGTTTTGAAACTTAGATAAACATGTTTTGACATGTTTAACTCGTCACTTCTAGTTTAGTGCTTATTTAGGGTCGTAAGTCGAGCGGTTTGACCGCCGCTTTGACTTTCGCATCCGACACGTTTGGTCAATCTTAGGATCTGACCAAACACATGTAGGTGACCATAGTTGTATAGGGAATAACCTACTGAGGTTATACCTTATGGTCGCATCATTTGGTTAGTGTTATGATAAGTCGATTGTTATATGCCTAAAAATGACCAAAATGCCTTTTTTGCCCATAAATCCAGTTTAAGCATATGTAACCAACTTTTTGACATGTAAACTGATGTTGCAACTTTACTAAACATGTTTTGGTATATAAGACTTATCATAGCTCATATTTAACCATCCGGATGCGTATTTACGCAAATGACACGTTAAAGTAGCGTAAACTACCTTAACGGGTCATAACGGGTCAAAAGCACTTAGGATTCATTCCAAATCAAAATGTAGACTTTGTTAAACCATTTCATATGATTTCCAACACTCATTTGGTTTAAAATACCTCATTCTATCCGATTCCCTGATTTATGTCCCGTTACACTAACATAGTATCCGACACATTAGGACACGATTGAAGCTTTGCTATTTCACTTGATTCAAGGGTACTTTGCAATCCCAAGTGAGTACATAGATCCCCTCTTTTATGTTTTGCTAAATGTTTTGGGGTGACTCATATGTGCTAAACTGTTTTCAAGTTTTCAAAACAAGGACTATGGTTTATATAAAACACGACGATTTCAATAATGTGACGAACTTGTTGGTGCGTTAATTCATAACACGAATGACATTCATTAACATTGATCAAGCCGACCAGTAGTATGTTATGGTACCATAGGACTGACAATCCCGTTACTAGACTATTCACTGGATTTGGTGGGTAATTTGGGGAACGACAAAATCTGTTATTTTAACAAACCCTTTGGTGGTTTGTTAGTCAAATTAAAGATACCCCTTGGGTGGTATAGCCGTGTCACACAGGTTTCAATGTATTCAAATAAGAACGACCAAAACTTTTCACAATTAAAACACGGACGATTAACGATTGATTTATAACACGGACGAATGTCGAATGGTTTATAACACGGATGAATGATGAATGGTTTATAACACGGACGAATGACGATTGGTTTTTAAAACACAAACGATTTATAACACGGGCAATTTGGACGATTGGTTTATGGTAAGTGATTAGATAATGAGATGGGTGTAATATGATAAAAGCATGGTGGATACGCCGCTGGTACTTCCTATATATAAGTGATTTTATCATATTACATGTCGTAGCATTATCTAGATCACTTGGACAAATGTTTTCAAACGATAGCACGCAACGATGTTTATTTAAAGATATAAACCATATGAAGTTATCTTTCAAGACGATTTACTACTCGACTTTACAAAAGCAAATGTTTTAGTCAAGATTCATGGCAACAAGGTTTTCATAAACTTTAACCAGCGTGTTTTAGTTGGTTAATTATATTGCAATACCAAAAACTTTTGATACAAGGTTTTCACTTATCGACTCTAGTAGTCGTACGAGGTATTGCAATATGTATACAAGCCATGAATTTGACACACTAACAAAACCTATGTACTCGCCAGCTTTTTATGTTGATTCTCTTTTCACATATGTTTCAGGAGCTGTTGTTTGATGATTATGCTTCACGTAGGATTGGTCGCGGGCCTTAGTGACATAAAATATGAAAAACAATATGTTTGAACTTATTTCTTTTTACTCTAAGATAATGTAAATCACTTATTAATTCAATAAAACGTAACTTAAATGCCATGTGTTGTGAAACAATTTATCCTGTGACGTGACTCCCCGACGTTTCCGCTGCGGTTTGTTGCTTTACGCGGTCGAGGTGTTACAGTTTGTTTATTTTAAGTAACGAATGAATGACCACCATCCTTATATTTCTTCGATATTTCTAACACCTCTCTTGATTATCAAATGTCAATCTCACATATTTTCTCTCATGTTTTCTTTTAGAATGCCTCCTCGACGTATTGCAACTCAATATGATGATATAGCAGCTAAGATCGCTCAGCAAATTGTTGTTGTGCTACCAAAACTAGTAACCCAGTTAAACCAAGCGAACAACAACAACGACAATAACAACAATGCACCCGCTCCGTGTAATTATAAACAATTTAACTCGGCTAAACCACTCAAGTTTACTGGGTTTGAAGGAGCTACTGGGCTCCTGCAGTGGTTTAAGAGTCTCGAAAGCACATTTCATCATGTTCAATGCCCAAATGAGCGAAAAGTTAAGTTTGCATCAAGTGTATTTCAGAAAAGAGCACTCACATGGTGGAATGGTGTGATGAGAGATAGGGGTGCCGACGTGGCAATGGCTCAAACATGGGAAGAGCCTCGAGCTCTAATGATGAAGGAATTCTACCCTCGTCATGAACAATGGGCACTCGAAAATGAGTTCCACGATCTTAAACAAGATAATGGATAACATCGTGCCTACACTGATCGTTACGAAGAATTGAGCTTGCTGTATCCCACCATGGTCACCCCGTTGGATAAAGCAATTGAGAGGTACATTGATGGTCTGCCTAACCCCGTTCAGGACATTGTTACTGATAGCAACCTTACCACTGTTCGGCAGGCTATCGAATTGGTTGCTACCCTGACTGAGTCTCAGGTCAGGAAGGGGAACTGTTTCGCAAGGGCAATAAGAAACAAGCAGCTAAGACCACTCAAGAGAAAACAAAAGAGATTAAAGCCGAACCTCGCAAGAAGTCAAGGAAGCATAAGGCTTCACATAACTTTGCAGTTTTTGCTCAACCCAATCAAGCCACCCAAACTAACAAGCACAACTTCCTACAAGGAAACCCTATGCTGGTACTGCACCGTTGTGCAATCGATGCAATGGTCACCATCAAGCTCACCAACAGTGCCGCCAATGCACCTCATGTGGAAGATTCGGTCACATAGCCAATGTTTATCGATCTGCCCCAAATCAAGTTGTTCAGAATCCTGTTTAGCCCCAAGCCAACCCTGCTAGACCTCCATTCCCACCTGGTTCTTGCTACAACTATGGCGAGATGGGTCACTGTAGAAACAAATGTCCAAAACCGGTAAACACGAATGCAAATCCAGCTCATGGACGCGCATTCAACATCAACGCCAACGAGGCTCGTGCTGATAAAGAAGTCGTTAACGGTACGTTCCCTTTTAACAATCACCCTGCTTCAATTCTTTTCGATTCGGGTGTTGATAAAAGTTTTGCACACTAGCCTTTAAACCTTTGCTTTCGATGCCTAGAACTAAACTAGGAAAGCTATTAACGGTGGAAATAGCTAGTGGTGAACCCTTATACTCGATTCTGTCATCCCGAGTTGCCAGTTGAACCTTAATAACCACCTTTTTCCCATTGACCTCACGCCAATGCAACTTGGAAGTTTCGATATCATCATAGGAATGGATTGGTTAACCAAGCACCATGCTGAGGTGATCTGTTTCGACAAGGTTGTTTGTATACCTCTTTCATCTGGTAAGATCTTAGAGGTTCGTGGAGAGAAACCCACAAGCGGGCTTAAATTCATGACATGTACTCAAGCCCAAAAATACCTACGAAAGCATTATGTAGCCATTTTGGCATGTATTGTAGATGAGAAAGGCAAGAGCAAGAGTATTCTAGATATCCCTACTGTTCCAGATTATCCTGAGGTGTTTCTTGAAGAACTGCCTGGTTTACCTCCAGTACGTCAAGTTGAGTTTTGTATTGATTTGCTACCTGGTGCCAACCCAATTGCTAAATCCCCTTACCGTCTTGCACCGTCTGAGATGCAAGAATTATCGAAGTAACTTCAGGAGTTATCCAACAAAGGATTTATTCGTCCAAGCTTTTCACCTTGGGGCGCTCCTGTTCTATTCGTGAAAAAGAAGGATGAATCTTTCCGTATGTGTATCGATTATCGTGAGCTCAACAAACTCATGATCAAAAATCGATATCCCCTACCTCGCATTGATGATCTTTTTTATCAGCTACAAGGTGCAACTTGTTTCTCAAAGATTGACCTACGTTCTTGGTATCATCAGCTTCGTGTACTCGAAGAAGATATTCCCAAGACTGCTTTTCCGCACGAGATACGACCACTATGAGTTCACTGTCATGCCTTTTGGTTTGACAAATGCTCCATTAGTCTTCATAGACTTAATGAATAGGGTTTGTAAACCTTATTTAGACAAGCTCATCACTGTTTTCATCGACGACATCCTTATTTATTCAAAGTCTCGAGCCGATCACGAACAACAACTTCGTCTGACAATGGAACTCCTAAAGAAAGAAAAACTCTTTAGGTCATATTGCCAACGAGCAAGGTATACATATGGATCCTTCCAAAATCACTGCGATTAAGGATTGGAACACACCCACTACTCCCACAGAAGTTCACTCATTCCTCGGTCTTGCTGGATATTACCATCGATTCATCGTGAACTTCTCAAAGATCGTGATTCCCCTCACTGCTTTAACTCAAAAGAATAAGCCTTTTGAGTGGGGACCCAAACAAGAGGAAGCCTTTCCCTAAAACAAAAACTCTGTGATGCTCTTGTTTTATCCTTACCCGATGGCAACGACAATTTTGTTGTCTATTGCGACACATCGAATCTAGGCCTTGGTTGTGTTCTCATGCAACGAGATAAAGTCATAGCCTACGCATCAAGACAATTGAAAATCCACGAGAAGAACTACCCAACTTATGATCTTGAGTTAGGTGCCATAGTTTTTGCTCTCAAGATTTGGAGACACTACCTCTATGGTATGACGTGTGTGGTTTTCACGGACCACAAAAGTCTCCAACACATATTCAATCAAAAGGAGCTAAACATGAGACAACGACGCTGGGTCGAACTCCTGAACGACTATGACTGCGAGATTCGCTACCATCCTGGTAAGGCGAATGTCGTGGCTGATGCGCTTAGTCGTAAGGAACATGTCAAGCTTCATTGTGTTCGAGTTCAATCTGATATCCAGACACGTATCCTTCAAGCACAACGTACCTGTGTAACCCAAAGCTTGTTGAAAAATGAACTGTCACAAAATCTCGAACTTCAACTCGAAACAAAAGACAACGGATTACTCTACTACATGAACCGATTGTGGATTCCAAGTCAAGACAATTGTTGAACCTTATTGATGGATGAAGCTCACAAGTATCGTTATTCAATACGTCCAGGTGCAGACAAAATGTACTAGGATCTTCGTACCCAGTATTGGTGGTCGGGTATGAAGAAAGACATTGCCTTGTATGTGTCCAAATGCCTAACTTGTCTTTAAGTCAAGGCTGAACGTCAACACCCATCTGGTTTGCTTGAACAACCAGAAATACCGGTATGGAAGTGGGAGAACATTGTGATGGATCTCATCACTAAACTACCGTGCACATCTAGAGGTCATGATGCCATTTGGGTAGTCATTGATCGTCTAACAAAGTCAGCACACTTTCTGCTGATTCGTGAGGATCTATCTGCTGACAAACTTGCCAAGATCTATGTTGATGAGATCGTAGCCTGACATGGTGTTCCTTTGAACATCATATCAGACCGAGATGCTCGATTCTCTTCTCAATTTGGAAGACCATGCAATCTGCCATGGGAACTAAACTCAATCTGAGCACTGCTTATCATCCTAAAACAGATGGACAATCTAAAAAGATGATTCAAGCACTGGAGGATATGCTTAGAGCATGTGTGATAGACTTTGGTGGTAGTTGGGATTTGCATCCACCGTTGATCGAATTCTCCTACAACAATTGTTATCACGCCAGCATAAACATGGAGCCTTTCGAAGCTCTATATGGTCAAAAATGTTGTTCACCTGTCTGTTGGAATGAGGTCGGTGAAGCTCAACTTACAGGACCTGAACTCATTCTTGAATCTACAAATAAAGTCAAGAAAATTCGCGATAACCTTCTGACAGTTAGAAGCTGTCAAAAGAGTGATGCGGACAAGCGACGCAAGCCCTTGGAATTCCAAGTCGGTGATCACATCCTTCTCAAGTATCCCCTTGGAAACATGTGATTAGATTTGGAAAGAAAGGAAAACTTGCACCACGATATGTTGGACCATTCAAGATCGTTGAGAGGATCTGAAAGGTGGCCTACAAACTTGAGCTACCTCCTGAACTTGGGAATGTTCACCCAACATTCCACGTGTCCAATTTGAAAAAATGTTTAGCCGATACAAACCTCCACATCCCCCTCGACGAAATTCACGTTGATGACACTATGCACTTTGTCGAGAAATATGTGGAGATATTGGACCGTGAAGTCAAGAAACTCAAGAACAACTGTATACAATTAGTTAAAGTTCGCTGGGAATCCAAACGTGGCCTAGAGTTTTCTTGGGAACGAGAGGATCAAATGAAGGCGAAATACCCACATCTCTTTTCACAAGTTTCCTCTAATTAAACTTCAGGACGAAATTTCCTAAAGTAGGGGAGACTGTGACATTTGTGCCTTTTCGATCATTGTACAATTTTGAACAATTTCATGTTCAATGAAACTTTGTGTTTTATTTCTGGGATTGTATAATTACATGTGACATTTTCACATTTTTAGTCCTTGTACAATTTCAAACTCTCAAAACTTTTCTGAAAGTAATTTATTAAATGATACTCAAACATACTCAGTTTATCATGAAGTACACTTCGAAACAAGGACATAAGCTACACATATCCTAAATACCCTTTACATAACTTAGACATAAGTTTTGAAGGGTTAGATATGACAAAAACACGCTTATTCAAGTCTAGGGACTATTTTCGACAAACTACGAAAGTCTGCCAATTCTCGTAATTTTGAATATGGACAATATATACAAATCCAAAAATTTTTGTAATTAATAAAATCTTATATTTTATTGATAAGAATGCAAAAATATCATTCGTTGCGCAATTTCGGTCATTTTTGTGTTCGTTATAGCGTTTTACGTAGCATTGCTAAACGCGTAACCGTACAACTGAACGAACCGACATCCATGACTTTTCCAGAAAAACAACCAAGTTACATATGCCTTAACACCTTTATAGAGCCTAAAAATTGGGTTAAAATGGTTAAAAGTGACAAAACGCGACGAAACAAGTATAGGGGCCAAAACTGCCAAACACTAAAACTTTCTGCCACTGCCAGCCAACTTGCGGATCGTATGTGGGCCCACTTATGGTCCGTAAGGGGTGCCTTGTTCCAACTTGCCCCTTGTTTTGATTCCCTTGGAGCCTAAGAACTCAAGATTTCCAGCTTTTTTCCTACTCTTGACATGTGTTAAGACCTTATGATCAAGCCACCTCATGGGACACATGTAATCATCTTGTGCATTACAAATTGCTATAAATAGCAAGCAATTTTCATCAAATCACTTGCTCATTCACATCTTTCTTTATCCCTCGTAATTGGAGCTTGTTTCCAGTCATTGGAAGCCTCCTAATCTGAGGTCTTATAGTGTTCTTCAACACATGTAAGTACTCTTCCTAGTTCTTTCATTATTTTAGCTATTTTAAGCTAAAAGTCAAGCAGTTTGACTTTCATTTCTGACCATAATAAGTCAAGTCAAAGTTCAACTAAACTTTGCAACGTGATCGTAATCACGAAGGTTATAATCCCTTGCGATTGCATCTTCTGATTACCACGTTTACTAGTTGAAGTGACAAGTCAAAGTTTCGATTAAAGATGCACATAATGTGCTTTTTACGATGAAACTATTTTCGGGTATAAAAACTCCAAGTGTTGATACCAAATCAGTTTTATAACTTAGTTAGACATGTTTTGACATGTCTAACTCATCACTTCAAGTTTAGTGCTTATTTAGGGTCGTAAGTCGAGCGGTCTTGACCGCCGCTTTGACTTTAGAATCTGACCAGTTTGGTCAATCTTAGGATTCAACCAAGCACATATTTGTGACCATAGTTGTATAGGGAATAACCTACTGAGGTTATACCTTATGGTTATGTCGTTTGGATAGTGTTATGATAAGTCGCTTCTATGTTCTTTAAAAATGATCAAAGTGTCTTTTTTGCGATAAATCCATTTTAAGCATATGTAACCAAGGTTTTGACATATAAACTGATGTTACAACATTATCAAACATTTTTGACATATAAGACTTATCATAAGACATATTTAACCATATGAACATATATTTACGCAAATGACCCGTTAAAGTAGTGTAAACTACCTTAACGAGTCATAACGGGTCAAAAGCACTTAGAGATCATTCCAAATCAGAATGTTAAGTTTTTTAAACCATATCACATGAGTTCCAACACTCATTTGGTTTATAAGACTTCATTCTATTTGAATCCCCCGATTAAAGTCTCGACACACTAACATAGTTATCCGACACATTAGGACGCACTTGAGCGTTGTTTCTTCTATTGATCAAGGACACTTTCGCAATCCCAAGTGAGTACATAGCTCCCATCTTTTACATTTTGCAAATGTTTTGGGGTGACTCATATGTGCTAAATCATTTTCAAGTTTTCGAAAACAAAGTTGATGGTTTATATAAAACAATACGATTTCAATAATGTGATCAACTTGTTAGTCATTATCCATGACACGAATGACATTCATTAGCTTTGGCCAAGCCGACCAGTAGTATGTTATGGTACCATAGGACTGACAGTCCCGTTATCGGACTGTCCACTGGATTTGGTGGAAGTTTGGGTAACGACAGGAACTGTTTCTAATTAACAAATCATTTGTTGATTTGTTAGTCTAGTTAAAGAGACCTTTTGGTGGTCTATTAAAGATACCCTTTGGTGGTATAGTCAACACAGGTTTGAATGTGTTCATTAAAGAACGACCAAAAGTTTGCAGAATTAAAACACGGGCGATTAATTGATGACACGTACAATGGTTTATGACACGTATAATGGTTTATAACATGAATAAATGGTTTATAACACGGACGAATGATTCATAACACAGACAATTGGATTATTTGATTATAGTAAGTGATTTAGATAACGAGACGGGTGTAATATGATAAAAGCATGTTGGATACGCCGCTGGTATTTCCTATATATAAGTGCTTTTATCGTATCACATATCATAGCGTTATCTAAATCACTTGGACAAATGTTTTCAAACAATGGCAAGCAACGATTTTCACTTAAAGATATAAACTATACGAAGTTTTATTTTAAATCGATTTACTACTCGGTTTTACAAAAGAAATGTTTTGGTCAAGATTCATGGCAACAAGGTTTTCACAAAGATAAACCAACATGTTTTAGTTGGTTAATTATATTACAATATCAAACATTTTTTAATACAAGGTTTTCATTTATCGACTCTCGTAGTCGGATGAGGTATTGCAATATGTATACAAAGCCATGAATTTGATACACTCACGAAACCTATGTACTCACCAGCTTTTTATGCTGACTCTATTTTCACATATGTTTCAGGAGCAAATGCTTAGATGATTTGATTGCTTGATTCGCATAGGATGGACGCGGGCTTTATTGACTTTAAAAATTCAAAAGACAATATGTTTGCACTTTGTTTCTGTTTATTCCAAGACAATGTAACAACATTAGTTCAATAAAATGAAACTTTAAATACCATGTGTTGTGAAACAATAGTTCTATGACATGACTCCTCGACATTTCCGCCGCGATTTTTTGTTTTACGTGGTCGGGGTACTACAGGGCCCGAGGTATTGCCGGAGGTGATCCCAGTTGTTATTGAGCTTAGGGGCAGAGTACTAGCCCCTCCGGCTGTTCAGGTCGTGGCTCGACAGGCTTAGTGTGAGGCTCTGGGTCTAGATCAGCCTGAGGATCAGGCTCAGCCTCCGTCTCCGTCGGGTTTGCCTCCGGCTGATCACGTTGTTGACGACGAGATCCCACCACCACCGCCGTCGCCACCTCCGCACCCGTCGAAGTACCCATAACACGTCTATGCAGACATGCCTCCTGCTGCGCAGGCGGTGGCTCGGGACTTCGATCGGCGCCTCTAACGTTCTGAGCGATACCAAATGTGGATTATGGAGACGCTAATGGAGCTCGAGGCTCACGCAGGATTGCCGCCCCATCCACTGCCACCGTCCCCACCGCCAGAGGATCAGTAGCTCTAGCTTTTATTTTGTATTAGAGATTCAATTGTACTTTTTAATTAGACATTCAGTTGTACTTTTGTTTTGTATGTACAAACTGATTATATATATTTATGCAATTGATCTTTTATTTACACGATGTTTGTTTGGATTGTTTGCGTTTATTTCATACGTCTCTTTAGCAACTTATTGTACGGTGTTTTAATTAGACATGTTTGTGTATTTTTAACAAATAAAATCGGTTAACATTTATTGAAACAATGACATAAAGAAACGTATCTTATAAACGATTGTTATAAAAAGGTTCAAGCTATTCTCACACGCCCCACCGATGTGTTGTGCTTTGGCCAAAGCGCAGCGCTTCGGTGTGTTTGTTTGTTTTTTTTTTTGGAAAAAGTGGGGTTTTGGTTGTGTTTTTTTGTTGAAAAGTTGTAGATTTGTGTGTTATTTTTATAAAACATATATAATTTAAAGTTGATTTATGGGCAAGTAAACATGATCATAAGCAGAAATACACTGAGAATGAATCTATTTCTGCTTATGATCATGTATACTTGCCCATAAATCAACTATAAATTATATATGTTTTATAAAAATAAAACAAAATTCTACAACTTTTCAACAAAAAAAAACACAACCAAATACAACGGAAACCCCACTTTTTCCAGCAAAAAACAAACAGACACACCGAAGCGTTGCGCTTTGGCCAAAGCGCAGCGCTTCGATGTGTGTGAACAGACAAGGGGCGTGTGTGAATAGCCTGAGCCTTAATAAAAAGTAAAAAAAAAATATTCTCTTTCAAAACACATATTTTCAATACAAAAATATCCGATTAATACTCTACAAGGTTGATAAAGCACCCTTTCTTGCTCTTCTTGAACTTCTAAAAATGGTCGATTTCGAGGATTGAACTTGGTCACACAAAAATATTTTTCCTCGTTTATGTAAATTTATTTATTAAAATTGTTTTTCGTTTATTAATTTTATTTTCAATTTTAAGCAAAAAATTTAGAGGGATGTAGTCTCTTAGAAAAACACAAAAACATTTGAAAAATCAGAAAAATACAAAAATAGTTTTGCTAAGCCTTTGCTACAACCCGGGAAATGAAATAATTTCACTTTGTGGATTAAGGCTGACTCATGTAAGACCAATATTGAAATGGTCTGACTCTAGAGCGATATGTTGGTAGGCTTTATCCTGATGGCTATATTCTTTGACTGTTCTATGCAGAACACTAATTTTTTTCTATAACCTCAGGAAAGAACGTCACTTGGAATTAGGACATGGCTATTTCAATGCATGTGTGATGTCCCGATACACACAATTTCGTTCTAGTTCTGAAATCTTTTCTGACCAACTCGTGTATCTCCTTTGTTTTGCGTGAGCAAAGACCTGGAGGTGCTAGGCAACATCGGCTTTTGTTTTGCATGAGCAAAGACCTAGCTGTAAGTTGTCGCTCTATAGATCAAATACACCCGAAAGAGGCCCTCTAGTGCCCAAAAGAAACCTGAAAAACCTATATCAAATTGAGAGAATCTCATTTTGAAAGTAACAAAAGGTGTGGTACATATACATATATAATCAATCTTATGCCACTTTTATTTTAGGGGTTTATGAAACAAGGAAAAAAACTTAACCAAAAATTTTTAACCGATTTTTGGTATCTTATATTCATCACCCATCTAGGTTTGACAGATCGAAACTCAAATTGTTATAAAAAATAGG